>VZRS01004467.1:0-41712 GCA_013398055.1 Ifrita kowaldi | reverse complement strand
TGAGGTTGGAAAAGCCCTCCCAGCCCATCCAGTCCCAGCTGTGCCCGATGCCCACCTTGTCCCCAGCCCAGAGCACTGAGTGCCACCTCCAGGCCTTCCTGGGACACCTCCAGGGATGGGGACTCCAAACCTCCCTGGGCAGCTCTTTCCAAGGCCTGACCTCCCTTTCCATGAGGAAATTCCTGCTGGTGTCCAAGCTGAGCCTCCCCTGGCCCAGCCTGAGGCCGTTCCCTCTCCTCCTGTCCCTGTTCCCTGGGAGCAGAGCCCGACCCCCCCCGGCTGCCCCCTCCTGTCAGGGAGTTGTGCAGAGCCACAAGGTCCCCCCTGAGCCTCCTTTGCTCCAGGCTGAGCCCCTTTCCCAGCTCCCTCAGCCGCTCCTGGGGCTCCAGCCCCTTCCCAGCTCCGTTCCCTGCCCTGGACACGCTCCAGCCCCTCAAGGTCTTTCTTGATGTGATTCATGTGCAGGTGCCACTGTAGAGCTGATGTGTTATGTGGCTGCTTCACATCCGTAGAAGGATCCCCTGATAAATTCTTCCAAGGGGCATGGAAATACTTGTGAAGTTGGCCTCTTGGTGATGGGAGTGTAACCAGTGTGGAAATGTCTCATGGAAATGCTGCTTCAGAGGAGAGAGGCTGCTGGAGTGACGTCCTGGCAGAGTAACAGAAGGTGCACACCTGGGTGTCTGTTTATCTGCTCCTGGTTATCAGATTCGTTTTAAACTGCCCGAGTTTTGTACTAACTCGGATTTACACTGTGTTTTGGATCACAGCAGTGAACATAGTTTTCTCCTCCCTCTAGGAATAGCTAAATTTGTTGCGAAAGTATTTGGCATTTGTATCCAGTTTGTTCTGTTTGAAAAATATCTCCACAGCTGGTTGCTATAGAATCATTATATTTCTTCCAGATTTAATGGTTAGTGTTGGATACAGTGGGGAAGTTATTGGCAAGGTAACTGAAAAAAATGTGTGAAGTTCTTTGTCCCTGGGGATGGTGCTGGATCAGTGCCTCCTTGCAGGACTCCTTTATTCCTGGTTTTCAATGGCTGGCGGGAGCAGTGCTGGTGGATCTCTGACCTCTGGCACTCTGGATCTGGTTACTCATATTTTTGGCCAGGCTGTTACATTTTAATGTTATGGCTCATTTTTTTCCCCCTTAGATCTCTCTGTATCTGTTCAGTCTGTCCAGTCTAGGGAGAAGCATTTAAAAAATGAGGTTTGTCTGAGTTTGTTATGGGTCTCAAACACTGAACTTTGCATTGAAACCAAATTAAATCTCTTCTGCAACTGTGAAATCCTGCTTGGAATGTCTGTGATTCCCCCTCAGGCTTTTTGGGCTTTTTCCTGTGTGGTTTTTTTCTTCATAGTGCTTAATTCACACATGATTTCTGTGTGTTACTGGGGCTTGGTACTCTGCAACTGCTGTTTTCCAAAGCAGATCAATTCTTCTGTCACACAGAGTGTTTTCCAGGGTTCCATTGAATTCCCATATGGAATGTCAAATCTAAAGATTTTGCTTATCTAATCAAAGCTTTTTAGTGTCTAGGGAAACCAGCCTGAAATACAGGGTGTGGGCAGAGTGCTTCATGCCCTTCATCCTGTATCCCTTCAGGATTTATTAGGAATGTTCTCTCCAGGGTTTGGGGGGAGCCACGTGTGGTGTTTGCCTGTTCAGGCAGGTGTGTTTGGATGTGTCTTAATATTCTGCATGTTTTATTTAGAAGTGATCTAACAGCTTCCTGAACTGTCAGCAATGAAATGAATTTCAAAGAAAGACATACAGAAGACTCTCCAAATTTTGAAGTAGGTGAGCAAAAGACAGAACTTAGTCCTCTGTGTGGTCTGATTTGGGCTACTGGCACAGGGTGCCCAGAGCAGCTGTGGCTGCCCCTGGATCCCTGGCAGTGTCCCAGGCCAGGTTGGACACTGGGGCTTGGAGCAGCCTGGGACAGTGGAAGGTATACCTGCCCATGACAGGGGTGGAATTAGATGAGCTTTAGGGTCCCTCCCAACCCAAAATTTCTGAGATTCCGTGATCTCTAGCTTCAGCTCTGCCATGCCAATCTGTGTTTCAGGAAGTTTTGCCTCCATTTCCCATGGCTGTTAGGCAGTAGGTGTCTTCCCAGTGTTCCCTGGCAGGTTCAGTGCACGTTGTCCTGAGGTGTTGCATTTCCTCCTCAGCCTGCAGGATTTGCTCTGTTGCCCAGGTTCTTTGCCTCGTTCTCGCCTGATTCTCCCAGTTGGTGCCTCCAGTTCCTGGAGGATTTTAACACAGTGGTTTGACACTGTACTGGCTGCTGGCAACCAGGATTTGGGAGGCCCCTGCAAGCCCTTGTTTGAGGCTCTTAAACAGGAACCTTTCATAAGGCTGAGGGAATGATCTCAGGGTTGGAAGATGCTGATTTTTCTGCTGGGCCCAATTCAAAAATCTTTCTCCTTTGTTCATGTCCTGAAGGAACGGGAGGTGCTGCTTGGGGTTTTTTTCCCCTTTCTCCCTACTTCTTGAGCATTCCAATTCCCAGCGGTCCAAGCAATGATTAAAAGAGCCATAGACAAACATATACCCCAGATACTTGTGTTATTCCTTCATTTGTCCTCATTTCAGTACCAAGAGTTGAAATAATTAGTAAGATTCTTCAGCAGGGTTTGAAGCCATGAGCTGTTGCCACATAGAGCTCCTGTAGCTTGAAAGTTGTCATGGACAATGTTTGCTGGAGAACTACAAATAAAAAGGAAAAAGAACTGAAGTGTGTGAGTAAATGGCCTCTTCAATGTAGAGTGTGAGGGCATCTCTTGCTGGGGGCCTTAATTGAAGATTATTTACTGCTGCTGTTTTCTTTAACATATGAAGTAGCATTTTTTAACTTGATTTTTTTTTTTCTTGTGTAATTTGGGGTTTCCTGTTTGAAAGTTGCACCAGTCCAGCTGAACATTTGGAGGAGTGCTCTGAGTGCTTGGGTTCTCAAACTGTCAGCAGCAGCATTTAAGCAGATGAGAGCTGAGGCATGTTCAGGTAGTTTTATCTCTACAGGTACTTAATTATTCATTTCTGTGAGAAAGCAAAGTGGATTTGACGTAGTAAGTGCTCCACAGGGCCTGGTCTGGCTGGTCACAGCTTGGGAACTGAACATATCACCTGGAAAATGCTGTGAATCATCCTTGGCACATTCAGTGCCTCCGTTGGTTTTGGATCACGAAAGTACAAAGTGCTGCACTTGGGTCGGGGCACCCCCCGGGATCAATCCAGGCTGGGATGAGCAGAAGGAGCAGCCCTGGGAGGAGGATTGGGGTGCTGTGGGTGAGAGCTGGACCTGCCTCAGCCCAGAGCCCCCCGTGCCCTGGGCTGAGCCCCAGTGTGGGAATCAGGAAAGGGATTGGGATTGTGCCCCTGTGCTCAGGTGAGACCCCACCTGCAGAGCTGCCCCAGCCCTGGGGCCCAGCACAGGGAGGACGTGGAGCTGCTGGAGAGAGGCCAGAGGAGGCACCAGGATGAGCAGAGGGATGGAGCAGCTCTGCTGGGAGGAAAGGCTGCGAGAGCTGGGATTGTTCAGCCTGGAGAGGAGAAGCTTTAGGGTGACCTCAGTGTGGCCTTGCAGGGCCTGAAGGAGCCAACAGGAAGCATGGAGAGAGACAATTTTCAAGGGCTGGAGGGCCGGGACAAGGGGGAACAGCCTCAAAATGAAAAATTACAGGTTTAGATCAGATATTAGGAAAAAATCCTTCCCTGTGAGGGTGGGCAGGCCCTAGCACAGGGTGCCCCGAGCAGCTGTGGTTGCCCCTGAATCCTTGTAAGTGTCCAAGGCCAGGTTGGATGGGTTAGGGTTAGTGGGATAGTGGAAGGTGTCCCTGCCCATGGCACTGGATGAGTGTTAAGGTCCTTTCCAAACCATTCTCTGCTTCTATGTATTCATTTTCCTGGTGTCAGTGGTGGTTGAGTGTTATTGCCCTTTCCTTTCCCCAAAGAGGGGCAAGTTAATTTTGAGGCAGAAGTTCAGATTCCTTCCTCTGCAAGTAGCCAACTCTTCACCCCAGAGAGTTCATTCTGGGTTTTCTTTTCGCTTCAAGCACCAGTAAACACCTGTGGTATTTTCCAGGAGAATTGAAAACTTCACTGCTGAGTTTGAAAAAGGCGTTTTGACTGATGAAGGTTTGATTGTAAATGCTTCAGTATAGGGTGGTTTTGAATAGCTGAAATATTGGCAACTTAGTTTTTCCTGTAGAATATCTTTAGGCTACACTTCTGCAGCCAAATGACTGTCATAAATTCTTGTTTGCTGTTTCAGAAGGTAACGATTGATGAAGTTGTGGATTCATCATTAGAGTGCCAGTTTTCATTTTGAGGTCTCACTCAGAAGGTAAATAACCAGAATTGTATTTTTAGCACGCAGAGTTTATTTTGGAGATGTTGGCAGTTGCCAGCTCGCGGAGAATGCTGTGCTGTGCTGGAGCCAGGAGTGGGAGCTGAGCGGTTCCTGCTGCCTGCAGTGCCAGCTGGGAGAGCCTCTGCTCCTCTCGCTGCCTCCCCAGCTGTCCCCAGGCCCTGCTGGGCAGTTCATGCTGCAGCAAGTGACCCTCGAGCCATCTCCTGTTGGAGTCACAAGACTCCACTGCCAAGGTGAATTGCCCCTATTTTTAACAAGCCAGATGGAGAAATAAAGGAATCCTGATCCACAGTCAGGAGTGACAGCACCTTCAAAGTGACAGCAGCTTCTGAAGTCACCTGGATGAATTTAGATCGTTGGGTTTAATCCACTGCTGCAAGTGTGAGCTATAAATTGTGCATCTTGTTTCTCCTGTGCTATAAATTGTACAAACCTTTCGTATCTGTCATTGTCGGGCACTGATCTCTGCTCCCTATGACAGGACCCGACGGAACAGCTCGAGCTGTGTCAGGAAGGTCTGGGCTGGAGATGAGGAAAAGGTTCTCTCAAAGGTGTGTCAAGGCAAATCAGACCCTAAAGGAAACTTCTGTCTTCAGATCATTGTTCTGTGGTGGGTGTAGCACCATCTTCTGGGCAGGTTTGCCCTCTGCCCAGAGGTGTGAACCTTGGAAAGCTCAGTCTTTGGGAGGTTTGACTGGAGCACTGTAAGAGCTGTGGGAGTTGGAGGGAGGAAAGGGATGAATTGTGTTTATACCATGGAGTTGCTGTATCCTGCTCTTCCATCATTCCTTGGCTCTCCTCTCCCTTACCTCTCTTTATGATGTTTCATCTCTTCAATTGCCTTTTTTCTCTTCCTGCCTTTGCTGAGCAGGACCTGGGCANGGCTGGGAGGGCTTTTCCAACCTCAAGGATCCTGGGATCCTCTCTTGAGGATGCAGAGTTCAGGGTGTCTCTGTAGTAACCAACCTGCTGCCAGCACACAGTGTCAGTGGGTGAGGATCAGGCTGTGACATCCCAGGAGAACAACTTGTGGGTGTACTTGGGCACTGATTATCAGACAGCATGTTAAAAACTTGCAAATGTGAGGGTTTTAAGGAGGAGGTTTGTTTTCATAGCTGCCTTGGCTTTCTTTCTGAGTCAAACTTGAAAGGTTTTTTAGATCTGTTACGCTGGGAAATCAGCATCATGTTACAATTTTGCAATTGGATTTTTTTCCCAGTTCAAGGCTGCCCTGCAACCTTGTAGCAAATTTTCCTGATTACAGGGAGCTGCAAACTCCTGCAAAACTACTTTTGAAGTACCCACAGGGAAGAAATTTGTGAGCTGCAGTAAACAAGCCTCCCCATACCGCAGATTTGTGACCTACAGTAAATAAACCATTAGCACTAACAACAGCTTTAATGTTCTTATCCTCTTGCAGGAAAGGAATTTTTATCCTGGAAAGACGTATTAAAGCATTTCAGGACAGAAGATTATTCTTTGCAGTGTTATTAACTGTCCAGACTTCCTGGGTCATTTAGAGAAGGACCATAACAAAGTTTTCCAGATCCAGCGTGGAAAATGCCCGTGTATGTGGTGCCTCCCCCACAACCTGCATCCTTCAGAGCAGCTCCAAGTATTTATATGCTGAGGATGAGCATCTCTTCCCTAACTGTTTGATACAGGGATCTTAAAAAAAGAGACCCTGTCTTCCGTATCTAGATTTTTCCTTGGAGTTGTTGGCTTTGTGTGCATGTCCTTGCTCTCTCTCACATGGCCTGAAATGATTCCCAGCCCTTGGCAGAAATGCAGAGTAGCTGGAACTTGGGGACACTTGGAGCAATCCTGTTGCTCCCTCAGTGGTTCAGTGATGCTGCTGTGGGCAGAGCTAAAGCTGAAATCTGGCTGTTCTCCCAATAAACTCTTGCCTTGACCTGTAACTTTGTGTAGAGACAAACCTGAACCTCCCTCTCTGTTTGCTTTGGGAAGTCTTGTTCCCTAAATCCTCGCACCTTGAGTGCAGTGAAATACATGGGAAGTCTTCCTTTGTTTTGTCTGTTTTGCTCATTTGTTTGTGTTGTCTGAACTTGTCATTTGCGCTGGTGATGCATCCAGCAGGATTGTTCCTGGCCTTGGGTCTTAACATTTGAAGAGAGCAGGGCTGGATGGGATATTGGGAAGGAATTGTTCCCTGGGAGGGTGGGCAGGCCCTGGCACAGGGTGCCCAGAGCAGCTGTGGCTGCCCCTGGATCCCTGGCAGTGTCCAAGGCCAGGTTGGACATTGGGGCTTGGAGCAGCCTGGGACAGTGGAAGGTGTCCCTGCCATGGCAGTGGGATGAGCTTTAGGATCCCTCCCAGCGTAAAACATTCAGTGGTTCTTTACTTCAGCCAAGAATTGAAATTTTTCCAGTTGTTGTTGAGATGCAGGGGCCTGATTTATGTGGATTTGTGGGAAAGCACAATTGTCATCTGGAAAGAAAGCTTGGCACACGCCCTTACACAATTTTTTGTGCCATTCAAATGCATTGCAGTCAATTAATAAATCTATTTAATAAGAAATATGATTTTTAGGTTGGATTGTGCCTTTTAAAAATGTACATGTATATTTACATACGTTCTGTATGTATCTACATTTTGCATTTTATTTTGCAAACTGTTTGTTCTTTCCCTTATCCCATTGCATGTATCACTTGCCTGGTTTTGTGGTCACACCTGGGGTGGTTTTGCTCTTCTGTGAAAACTGGTTCTAGGCATTTTGAAGGGAATTGATCTCCTGGAACCAGGAAATAGGAAACCCTTGCTTTGGGATATTCCCCATCTCATGCAGTGAAGCCTTTTTTGGTTAATTTCCTCAGAGTATGCTTAAGGATATTTTAAATAGGAGACAGGAGCTCTAGCATGGGACTTTAGCATGTTTAATTCCTTGTTTAAGCTCTGTTTTGATCAGATTCCGTGATCTTCTTGACTTGCTCAGCCCCCTTTGTAGTGTAAAGAAATCCCTTGATTTTCCAAATGCCCAAGGGCTGTCATGTCCCTGTGAAGAATAGCCCAGGAAGTTTCACTGTCAGTTCCTCAGGCATTTGCATTTCTTCCCTATAAAGCTGCTGTTTCTTGCCTGCTGGACACCTTCTCCTGTTGGCCTCCTGTGATCAACCGGTGTAGGAGCAACAGGGCTAAGTGTGACCAGAAGGAAGGTGCATAACAGAAATCCTGGTCTAAATGCCACAATTTAAGTCTGGTCTTGCATCTGAAGAGCTCCTTGTGTCCTGCAGAATTTGGGAAGACAGAGCTTGGCATAAATTCAGAGCAAAATGTCCTTGGGTGGGAGATAGGAGCTGCCTCGGGCAGTGGTGACGTGGGCTGACACAGCTACTGAGATGCTGATAAGGCTTGGTAGATGCTGAATAATTCTCCTATTAAATGACTGGTTTGAAAATCTGCTTCCCAAATCTGCACCAGCAGAGCCCTGCACTTATGTAACCGGGAGAGTTCAGGAGAGCAGCTGCTTGCAGGGCACAGAGTGACCTCCATGAGTCCTTCAAAGGACAGAGCCTTTGTTTTCATCACCAGCTGCAGCCTCTCCCTGCCCTACCAGACCTTCTATCTGCTGGTTTTGCCTCGGAGGAAGGGAAAGGGAATGGACGTGCACATCCTGAACTCCCCTGACTCAACACTTGTGCTGACTCAGGGCTTTTCCTTCCTTCCTACCCTTCCCCCCGCAGAGCTGTTACTTAGTGGCAGAGAGGGAGAAGGTGAAGTGAAACATCTCAAGAACAGCTGATTTTCTTTTTTTTTACATTGTCCCCATTTCACAGGATCAGCTCTAAAGTTGAGGCAAGTACATGGATTTTCACAGCATAGCTAGGTGGGATTAGGTCAGGCCTACAAGTGATTAAATCTTGGGCTGGAAGGCCACCACTGCTGTCCAAGACGGACTTGACAGCTCTGACCTATTCCTTTGGCTGCCCTAATTCCTGTAAAAACATCAAGCTGGATTGAAACATGGGAGGTCCTGCAGAGCTGTGTCATGAGCATCTGTAGGAAACGAAGGGAAGAAGTTTATCGGCCACTTCCTGGAATATTTCCGTGATCTTCTTGACTTGGATGTGCTGCAGCAGTGTCCCCCTCACTACAGGAGGTGGCCCGAGGTGGGTGGAATTGGTGTGGGAGTTGATGCAGGAATAAGGAAAGGGATAATCTGAAAAAAGCCACGTAATCATTTATTCTGTAGTTGGGCTGGTTCTTGCTGAGCTCCCAGAACAGATCCAGCAGAGATGAGGAAGGGCCTGGAGCATCTCCCTGCCCAGGAGAGGCTGAGAGAGGTGGAGCTGTTCCTCCTCAAGAGGAGCCCCAGCTGAGAGGGGCTGTCAAACAAAACAGACTTGGAGGTCCAAGGGCACACAACACTCACATCCAGCAGGGACATCCTTGTCCCGCTTTCCGGATCATTCTTGAAGTTAATGTCAGCCAACAACTATTAAACTGAAAATAAAACTAGATACTTACTTTATTTCTTAATAAGGGGTTTAGAAACAGTTGAGTGATGCGCTGGCTTTTCACTGTGTTAAATCTTTTAAAATAAGAGTCAGTCACCTCTTGAAAGGGTGCTGTAATCCAGTCACAGTTCAGTTGGGACTGGAATTACTGGGGGAATGCTGTCAGGATTAAAATGAGCCCATGTGTGAGAGATCCCAGGATCCCTGAGGCTGGAAAAGCCCTCCCAGCCCATCCAGTCCCAGCTGTGCCCGATGCCCACCTTGTCCCCAGCCCAGAGCACTGAGTGCCACCTCCAGCCCTTCCTGGGACACCTCCAGGGATGGGCACTCCAAACCTCCCTGGGCAGCTCTTTCCAAGGCCTGACCTCCCTTTCCGTGGGGAAATTGCTCCTGGTGTCCAAGCTGAGCCTCCCCTGGCCCAGCCTGAGGCCGTTCCCTCTCCTCCTGTCCCTGTTCCCTGGGAGCAGAGCCCGACCACCCCCGGCTGCCCCCTCCTGTCAGGCAGATGATCTTTAAGGTCCCTCCCAACCCAAACCATTCCATGATTCTGGAATACAGAAGTGACTCCTCAGCAGTTTGATCATTGCCACAGGTGTTGAAAAACATCTGCAGTGGGGAGTTGCTTTGTTAATCTCATCTGGGTGCTTGGCACAAAGTAGAAGAAATGGCAGGACTTGACATTTGTGAAGGTTTTTACTTTCCCAGTGATTCTTGTAAGGAGCAGAAACCCTGAAGTTTTGCAAACTGGTGACTGTGTTAAACTCTGATCTCCGAACAGCAAGGATCAGAATTCCCTGGATGGCTGAAACTGCTTTTGTTTGCCAACATTGATCCAAAATTACCAAGCTTTGCTAAAACTCTGAGTCCTTGACTGATCGTGGTCTTTCCCATGGAACACCTTCAAACTCCAAACCCTGCTGCCAGCGTGGGACACTCTCATGTGATGTCCTGCTTGGGGGGATTTTGTTGTTGTTTGGAATTCTTGGAGGATTTGGGGACTTTATCTGGTTGGGTTTGTCTCTTTATTTTCCTGTAGGAGGAGGAAGGTGACTGATAAGTAGCCTCAGGAATTAATTTTGGCATTCAAACCAAGAATTATCTCATGAGAAATTGTTTAGGAATAGAAATGCTGTGGTGCAGTTTAGGGAAAACAAAAATAGGATCTTTTTTGTGTGAAATGTGTTTGTATAAAGACACACAGCACTGAAATAGCTCAATTATTCTTAATTTATGCCTCCTGTGGCTTTATTGCAGTTGTCTCTGTAAACATGGTCTCAGCAGAGCACAGATAACTTTAAATAGAAACTCTAATAAAGTTCTAAGCAGTGTTTTTAAAGTCCATGTATAATACACAGTGAAAGGAATTTTCATGCATGTCTGACTCCTATGAATAAATGTTTTTACTGGAGTTATTTTCAACCTACTCATTTTTTCGAGGTAAAAACTTTCAACATCAGTACTTAGGTATGATCTGGGATTTTATGTATACGGAGTTGGTCTCCGTATGGTTCAGTTTTATATGAATAAGTTTTAGGGTTAGACCCTCCTTGTTATATCTATGTATATATATATATATATATGTATCAACACTGCCTGTGTACAGAATATTGGTTTATGAGAAGAAATAATTTGCAGTAAGGATCAAGAATTTAAATATTTCTGGGTGTAGCAGCAGCAGTGTAAGGTGGAAGAGAGAGAGAGCCCTGACAGCTGAGCTGGCTGTGCAGGGCCTTGTCTCCCTCACTCAGAGCTGGGGGTAAGCAAATGTTTCTCATTAGTGTCTGTTTTAACATCTCTGTGTGTATGAAGATAATTGTGTAGTGTTGGAAGTTCCAGTTGTACATAATATAAAAGTGGTGCTGTTGGAGTGCCTCGGTCCTGATGTTTGTTGTACACTTTCCATCCCTGTGCCAGGGGGACATCTCATCATCCCCTGGGTCAGGCATGGGAAAAGGCTCCTTGTGCTCTGAACTCCATGGAAAACCACGGATGGGGAGGCTGTGGAAGGTAGGAAGGTTTCCTCTAGGGGAAGTTATCCCTGCCCACGGCAGGGGTGGCACTGGATGGGCTTTAAGGTCCCTCCCAACCCAAACCATTCCATGATTCTGTGATTTCAGTCCCAGATTTTTCGGGCTTTCCACCTCCCAGGTGACACAGAGGTCAAGCCCCTGAGCACAGGAGATGTTCAGTGTGACTGGAACAACTCTCACAACAGGGTCCTTTCTGCCTGCCCAGAACAGCACCGGCCAATAACCCCGTGCAGAAGGAAATCACACACAGAGCTGTGGAATGGTCCTGTGGGCATTCAAATTATTGATCTCCTGGGATGTCATTGATCTGTCACACTACTCTCCCTGACCTGGGAGCACCAACATGCTCCAGTGCCCCACAGACCTGACAGGAAGGGGCAGCAGGGGGGTCGGGCTCTGCTCCCAGGGAACAGGGACAGGAGGAGGCTCAGGTTGGACACCAGCAGGAATTTCTCCATGGAAAGGGTGGTCAGGCCTTGACAGGGGCTGCCCAGGGAGGTTTGGAGTGCCCATCCCTGGAGGTGTCCCAGGAAGGCCTGGAGGTGGCACTCAGTGCTCTGGGCTGGGGACAAGGTGGGCATCGGGCACAGCTGGGACTGGATGGGCTGGGAGGGCTTTTCCAGCCCCAGGGATCCCCTGACCTTGGTGGGGAGAGGGCCTGTGGGATGGCTGCTGTTGGCACAACATTGGGAATTGGAAAGCTGGAATGTTTGCCTTTTCTGGAGGGTTGGGAAGTACAGAACTTGTGACTGATGCCAGTGTTCAGTGGTTTATACTCTGTGGATGAGGTGTGGATCTCTGTTGTTTAGGGATGAAGGGATTTATGTTGGAAGGAGGTGTATAATGTTGGATTGATTTGGCAAATCCCAGAGCAGCAATGGCTTAAACTCTTTCGTGACAGGCACAGGTGAGTAGCTCGGTGTTCCTCGTTGTGCTCTCTAAAAGCAGGGTAAAGTATCTGTTGCATCTTCTGACTCTTGTGCAAAGTAAGCCCTTTGATGGACTGTTGGTCACATTTCCTTGCTGGTATGATTTTGCTGATGCTGGGAGTTGTGGGCTGGCTTCCCGAGGGAGCTGTGTGCGATCAACTGACGGTGCAGTTGTGGTTCCCCTTATCTCCCCTTCTTCCTGTTTGAATCATTTCTGAACTCGTTGGTCAATGTCAATTGAATTTGTTAGAGTTCAAAGCTGAGAGTTCTAAGTTCCTGCAAATACAAATATCAGTACTTGGAGTGAAATCACAGCTTTCCTGAAGGGAAGGGATGGCACAGAGCTCAGCTTATCCAGCCCGGGTTTCTGGCAGCTGTCTGGGCAGTTGGTTCCTTCATGATTTTTGTTTTATCCGATCCTGGGTTCTTTCTTGGGGATGCTGGGAGAGACAAGGAAGGCGCAGGAGTGGCGTCAGTGCTGGGGAACTGGTAGAGAGTGGAGAATGTGGAAGGCACATCTAAACAACTGGTTACTATTGCAAAATAAGGTTGGAAATTGAGATGTCAGTTCTGGGCCCTCACTGCAATAGAGCCCTGGAGGGGCTGGAGCGTGTCCAGGGCAGGGAACGGAGCTGGGAAGGGGCTGGAGCCCCAGGAGCGGCTGAGGGAGCTGGGAAAGGGGCTCAGCCTGGAGCAAAGGAGGCTCAGGGGGGACCTTGTGGCTCTGCACAACTCCCTGACAGGAGGGGGCAGCCGGGTGGGTCGGGCTCTGCTCCCAGGGAACAGGGACAGGAGGAGAGGGAACGGCCTCAGGCTGGGCCAGGGGAGGCTCAGCTTGGACAGCAGCAGCAATTTCCTCATGGAAAGGGAGGTCAGGCCTTGGAAAGAGCTGCCCAGGGAGGTTTGGAGTGCCCATCCCTGGAGGTGTCCCAGGAAGGCCTGGAGGTGGCACTCAGTGCTCTGGGCTGGGACAAGGTGGGCATCGGGCACAGCTGGGACTGGATGGGCTGGGAGGGCTTTTCCAGCCTCAGGGATCCTGGGATTCTGTGCTATTTTTTGTACTTTACAATACATATATATGATAATTTATAATGTAACAGCTGTACCAGATGTTTTTGGGGATTAATAATACCTGGTCTCCATCCCTGAGCTCTTCAACCCCAAAAATAGAATCACAGAACAGCTTGGGTCAGGATGGACCTCGAAAGACCATCTGATCCAACCTTTGGGAGAGGGAATTGGGGCCTCTGGTGTTACCTCAGTCATGGAAAATGAAACCTGTGAACCTGTTATGGAACTTGGGTGATCTATCAACAATAAACAGCAAACTCCAACATATTCCAGTAAGGGAGAGATTTGTCTTTCCCTCAGTTTGCTTCCTGTTGTCTCTCTGTCCACAGCTGATTTTGGTTTGGGTTTCAGTCTCTCAAATTTAAACACAGTTTTCTGCTCCTTTTCTCCGTCGTTATTTCATCTGGCTTTGGTTTTTCCCTCTCTTTCTTCTTTTTTTTTTTTTTCCCCCCCTCTGGAAGTTCGTTGGAATAGTTTCTGCTTTCCTTGGCATCCAGCATGGGACTGGTATTCAGACTTTCCACTCCCTCTCACCTTCCTCCTGTGTTCAAGGCAAAGGGGAGTCAATTCCTTTGGAATCCTGGCAGCCTGTGGAGGAGGATCTTCCCTGAAGGGCTCATCACTGTAAATGCTCTGCTGGTTCCCCTTGTGCTAAAAAGGAAGAGATCATATGGAAACTGCCCAGGCTGTGAGAGGAGGGACTTCAGGGACTTCTACTTTTGGTTTTTCCTGTTTTGGGTTGTTTCTTGTTGTTGTTGGTTGGGTTTGGTTTGGTTTTGGGGTTCTTTTGTTTGTTTGGGGGGTGTTGTTTCAGTTTTTTTGGTTTTACTTTTTCCACCTTTTTTCCTCCTCCTTTCTCCCCCCTTCTTTTTTCCTCTTTTTTTTTTTTTCCTTTTATTTTTTCCTCCGGGTTCCCTTGCAGTCACAAAACCCAGCAGCATCGCAGAGTTCTTGCCCACAGCAGAGTACAGTAAGAAAACATAGGCAAAGAGCGAAGTGCTGATCTTTCAGCACTTTAGGAATACTTTTGGGAGAGCCCCACACCTCAGGGAGCTTGTTCTGAACACTCTGGATCCCTGTGCCTGGAATTTGAAACTTCTGAGGTAACACTTGCTGTGCACAGAGCAGCACCAGCTGCGTTCCCTGGCCTTGGGGACAAGCATTTGGAGTCACGTGCCTGCCCAAATTATGAGGAAAAAGAGTCAGGATTGTGTCCATCATTCCCTAAATTCTAAGTGCTGGGGAGCCTGGCTGGCAAAAGCACCAGGGGTTTGTTCAGGGACATCTGGGGAGGGGATGCAGAGTAGGTTCCCAAGTTGGAAGCCAGAAGAGAATGTGGGAAATGTGAAAGGGGGATGGGGAGGGGAGCAAACAGGAATTCAGACAAAAGAAAATTGTTGGTGCAAGTGAATGCCTTTTCTTAGGGATATTGATAAATTTCTGCTGCTGTTCAAGCAGCCTAAATTATTCTCCTTCTGATTCTGTTCCCTTTGCCTTTCTGCTGTTGCCTGGAAGACATGAGTGGAATCTCACAGGACAAGAGGCCGTCGCTCATTGTTGTGTGGCTCCGGTGCTGGTCATTGTCCCTTGGCTCAGGCAGCTCATGTCAGGCTTTGTGTGCTGCAAGAAAAATGTTTTTCCTTTTCTCTGTCCAGATTAAATTTGGAGCCTGTGTAGTTGCTTTGTTTGCAGAGCCAGCGGTGCTCTCCTGGAGGCTCTCCCGCCCTCCCACGGCACCTTCGGCACTTGGTGCTCCTCAGATCTGGGGCTGGGCTGGGGGTAAAGCAGCCTGGAAATGGAGTTTAATCTTTATAATGTAGTTGTTTAAACAAAGGCACCCTGAGCAGGGCAGTGCACTTTCTGTCAGCAATAAAAACCAGATTGCTGACAATGTTGGGTTTCAACAGTTGGAAATGGAGCCAGTTTCCCTCCTAAGCAGAGCAGGGATTGTAACACTCAGGAAAGTCATGGAGCCTGGAGCAGCCTCCCTGGGTTCTGAGTGAGCTCTGTCTTTCCCCCCAGCACTGACTATTTATAAATAAAAGCTGGTTTTGAAGCCATTCTTAAAGCAGAACTGAAATGTAGCTGTTTGCTGGTAGGAAGATGCCCTCATGGATGCACAGGGAAGTGCAAAAATGAGACATTGAGTTCTGTAAGGCACAGTTGGTGTGGGAAGTATTGATACATTCCTGCTTCTTCACTACCTTTTTTTTTTTTTTTCTGTACTAATTAATCACACAGAAAATATATGGAAAATGGAAGATACTGTGTTTGAATATCTCTTTATTTTTTTTCTTTTGCAGGCATCTATTAACAAGCTAAAAGTGACAGAACCATGGCTCAGTTTCCAACACCTTTTGGGGGTAAGTGGTTTCTGGTGTGTTCTGAACTGTTCCTACGTGCAAAAACTTGGCATAGATGTGTTCCTTTCCAAGAGTTTTCTATAGGGAAGTGTTTGTGCAGAGTGCATCACTCTGAGCTGAGAGTTTCTCTGAGTTCTGATGGCTTTGCAGACACCTCTCAGCCAACAGCACAAGCAGGGCAGGATCCCTGTGTCCTGTATTGATCCCTTCCAGCCCCACACTCTGTCCCTGCAGGGCACATCCAGGCCCTCAGCCCCTGCCAGTGGGGCACCGCCTCATTCTGCTCCACTTGCACTGGAGACGTGCAGATGCCTTTTGCTTTCAGGGTTCCTGGACTTTTTAATTGCTAAAAGGTCCAGCAGATGCCTTTGGGTGCTACCACTTCCAGTTTTTTTCCTTGTTTTCCCATCACTCATGTTTAGATTAGAACAAAAATGACACATTTATTAGCTCTTCATTTACAACAGGGGAAGTTGCAGCATCTGTAACTGCAGTGAAAAGTCCAGGATGGGCCCTGGCAGTGCAGTAGGGACAGTGTTTTTGCTATTCACATGAAATCACAGAATTCCACACTGGTTTGGGTTGGAAGGGACCTTAAAGCCCACCCAGTGCCACCCCTGCCATGGCAGGGACACCTTCCACTGTCCCAGGCTGCTCCAAGCCCCAATGTCCAGCCTGGCCTTGGGCACTGCCAGGGACCCAGGGGCAGCCACAGCTGCTCTGGGCACCCTGTGCCAGGGCCTGCCCCCCCTCCCAGGGAAGGATTTCTTCTGTATAACTCGCCCAAATTTCCCCTCTTCCAGTCTGAGCCCATCCCTGCTTGTCCTGTCACTCAGTTCCTGATGAACAGTCCCTCTTCCTTGTAGGCCTCTTCAGATCCTGGGAACACATCTGGGAGTTCAGTTTTACAGCTGATCTGCAGAAGGATTACAAAGATAAATGTCAGTGCTGAGACAGAGAACTGCTCTGGTTCCACATAAAGGTTGCATCTGTTCAGGGCTTTTCTCTGGGCAGGGTTGGATGGGATGTTGGGGAGGATTGAGGTGCCTTTGCAGGTGAAGGCACTGGAATTTCAGCTCTGTGTGTGCTCTGGGGGGCCAAGGACCTCCCACCCTTGGGTTGTTTGCAGAGGCCCAGAATGATATGAGATAATTACAGTCAGAAATCAAAAGAGGGTGTTTTTTAGGTAATGTTTCTTAATATCCTTTCTCCATTTCTTCTGAACCAGGCAACCTGGATATCTGGGCTATTACTGTAGAGGAGAGAGCAAAACATGACCAACAGTTCCATAGTCTGAAACCAACAGCTGGATTTATCACTGGTAAACAAACAGTTTTCACTTTTAATTTTGTTTAGTTAAATCTTAACTAGTGAGCCTAAATCGACAGAGCTGCCTGGGAGACATATGGGCATAAGAGTTAGAAAATTTCAGCAGGTATTTTTTACTTTGTATCCTGTTGTTCAAATGCCTTGCCACATCAGCCCCACCTTTTCTGGTATTTTCTGGTATTTTCTCTTCCCCATCCTGCTGTGGAAGGGAAGGGAGTGATGGTTTCTTTGTCTGTGCATGGTGTCAGCCCACCACACTAATGCTGTGATGAATAAAAGGTCTGATTAAATAAAGGTGTGTCAATTTAACTGAAATCAGGTTTAGAAATTCAGTTTGTGAAGCACTGACATCAGCATGGTTGACCTCTTGGAAAGATCTAAATGCAAAACTGATTGAAGCAGTGGGAAGCAAAGCTCCAAATCAAGGAATTGCACTGATCCTACTGAATTTTCATCAAACTTTGTTCTCAATGGCAATAGGCCTCCTCTTTGTTATTCTGTTTTGTTACACTGAATTTTCATGGTGCTTTGAACATGATCGTCGGTCATGGAATGGGTTGGGCTTCTGTTGCAGATATTTTTGCCTCCTGATTCCCCAGTCCCTCTGCCAGCTGTTTGGAGCTGTAGCTGAAGCCATGTCCTATTTATTTTACAGGTGATCAAGCCAGGAACTTTTTTTTCCAATCTGGGTTACCTCAGCCAGTGTTAGCACAGATATGGTGAGTGTGGGGGTGGGGCACAGGGGTGTTTGTGGGACACACTGGGGTGGGGCTCTCCTGGGCTTCCCCAGCCTCGGGGTCGGGGCCAGGCCTGCTCAGTGTGTCTGTGGGTGATCTGGATCCAGGGCTCCCTCAGGCAGTTCCTGGCTGGGTGGGTGTGGCTGTGCTGGAGAGCAGGGAGCTCTGCAGGGGGATCTGGACAGGCTGGAGCCCTGGGCTGTGGTCAGTGGGGTGAGGGTCAACAAGGGCAAGTGCTGGGTCCTGCCCTGTGGTCACCACAACCCCATGGAACCCTCCAGTCTTGGGGAAGAGGGGCTGGAAAGCTGGGAAGGGCCCTGGAGGTGCTGGTGACAGTGCCTGGACAGGAGCCCAGGGGTGCCTGGCTGTCCCCAGGTGGGCAGGAGGTCGATGGCCTCTGGGCTGTCCCAGCAAATGGCATTCTTGAAGCTGGCAGTTTCAAACCCTCATTTCAAATTGCTAAATGCTTTCAGCTCTATTGAAACTGGACTAATACAATTGCTCAGCACAGTAATTAGTGTTAAAAATCTGTTAATGGGAGAGCCTAGGCAAGCTCTGGAATATTTTTTACAAAAATGAAGATTGACATAGACTGTTTCCATTGGAGTTGGAGTCAAAGCTTGGAAGCTGGAAATTTTTGTCACTTCTTGGTGGGTTCAGCCCAATCCAAATCTGCTGCCCGTTACACAGCACAGACATTCCTACACTGCTGATTTTCCTGCAGGAATGAAGATGCTTCTGCTCCAAATTCTTTGACCCTGCCAGACCTGGACCTGTGTATGGAGTGCCAGGACCCAAGGAATGGCTTCCCAGTGCCAGAGGGCAGGGCTGGATGGGATATTGGGCAGGAATTGTTCCCTGGGAGGGTGGGCAGACCCTGGCACAGGGGGCCCAGAGCAGCTGTGGCTGCCCCTGGATCCCTGGCAGTGCCCAAGGCCAGGTTGGACATTGGGGCTTGGAGCAGCCTGGGACAGTGGGGGGTGTCCCTGCCATGGCAGGGGGGGCACTGGATGGGCTTTGAGGTCCCTCCCAACCCAATCCATTCCATGATTCTATGATTATTCATGATTTACATTAACAATATTCCTACCAACACAGATTTTGCTACTAGACAGAGAGAATTAAAACTGGTTTTCATTCTAAATTGGTAAAGCAGCAGAGGGATGGAGAACTTTGGAGAAGTCTGTTACCTTTTCCTCTGTGAGCTATTTGAGAGGGAGTTTAGTGCCAGTACAAAAACTTTCTGGTGCAGTAAGGACTGTTAAAGGCAGAATTTTGATCTGGTTGGAGAAAGAGGAGAATTATTTTATTGCTTTGGAAATCTGCATGCCCAGACCTACGTGGCTTTTAAATACAAAGCTTATTTTCTCTTCTAATTGTCTTCATCTTACAAATACCAAAGCTGAACTGGTTGTCTTATTTGTTGAAGACTCAGTGAGTGTTCAAATGTCCCTTTGGAACTTCTCTTGCCTCTGAATTAAACAGGGAAAAAAGTTTTGTCTTAAACAAGACATCCTTTCTCCAAAAATCTTCCATAGGCATTGGCTTTAAATAGGTGTTAACAAAACCAAACAGTTGTAAATAGTCTGACTAAGGATCTCTTCCTCTCTGAATTATTCAGTTTTCCAGGCTCTTGAGAGGAAGGGAATCATTCCACTCCCTTTGGAGTTGTCATAGAGACAAGACCTGCACATTTTTGTTAATGAAGCTGAACTAAAACTTATTCAAGCTGCCTTTCTAAATCATAAAGCAGCTCATAGACATTCCTTTCTCTCTGTCTCTCCTATTTTTTCAGTCATCTCTGAATTAAGAGAAGTAAATATTTAAGTAAAAATCTTTATATAAATCCTTGAGTACTTTAGAGCAGGAGTTCTGGAGTAATGAGCCCAAAATCTCTGACAGATAGGAGCTGCAGAGAAGTGCTCTTCCATCAGTATTTACTCCTGCAATAGCTGGGTTGGGGTTTTTGTAGGTGGCATTTGATTGTTACTGGGAGGGAAGGGGAGGTACAGGAGTCCCTAAGGAAGGAAAGTTGTAATTCTGAGTTAGAGCAACTTGTGAAACTCTGGAATTAATTTTCTGATCTGAGAAATCCCAGAATCCCAGGATGATTTGGGTTAGGAGGGACTTTAAAGCCCATCCAGTGCCACCCCTGCCGTGGGCAGGGACACCTTCCACTGTCCCAGGCTGCTCCAAGCCCCAATGTCCAGCCTGGTCTGGGACACTGCCAGGGATGGGGAGTCCATAAGGAAGTGTCTGTATGGATGCCTGAGTGTTGTGTTTTGGAAGTGTTTTCCTGTTCTTGATCATTCTACTGATTTTAACTGCAGCTGATTGTAATAATGTGAGAAAAGCCTGGCCTGTGTTTCCTAAAGGATCCCTCACAGCTGGAGGGACACGAGGAATAAATCTGATCAATCCCTCATTTCTGGGCTCAGAAAAGCTTCCCCAAAATTCACAGTCCTTCAAAGCAGCAGCTCCCTGGTTTTTAGCATTGGGAATTCCTGTGTCCCTTGTACTCCTCATTCAAGGAAAGAAAAGTCGCTGGGACCTCAGTGAGCAAAGGAGTGAAGTATTATGGTCTGCCATGACAGCTTCTGTGCTGTTCTACCCTTTACCAGCTCCAGACTCCTCCAGGCTGGTGATCAATTAAGAAGCCTCTAATGAGGCTTTGAGCTGGGCCTGCAGTGGCTTGGGAGATAACGGTGCTTAAGCAGAATAATTTGCCTCTCTTTAGAGCTCTGAGGAATGGGGGCTTCAAAGAGCATCTCCTGTGTGGCCTGACCCTCTGGAATGAAAGGAGAGCTGAAATAATCACTGCCAGGTGTTCTCCATGCATTTGGAGTTATTTATTTTGTCAGGACAGAGTCACTGGGTGACTTCCCTGTTCCTGACATCTGCTTCCCTCCCAGCCTTCCTAAGTCTGTGTCCAAGGGTGGGCAAAAGCAGGGGTGATTCTGGGAGCTGTGACTTCCTGCACAGAGACCTGATTGCTGCTCGCTGCTCGTGGCTGAGCTGTAACACAGTCAGGGACTGTGTAATCCAGTGTGGGAATGTCCAGCTAAATCAGTCCAGAGTTGGGAACTGCACGGAGATTCCTTGGTTTAACACGGTGCTGGTTTCATGGATAGATGGTTTGTGTGCTAATTACAGCATATTTGATGGGAAAACTGCCCATGTTCAGTTTCTGCACCTCATAAATGCAAAAGTAATCAAGCTGGCTTTTCATTCTGCAGAAAAGATGAGAGAAAGGAGGAGGAAAAGATCGATGGGGAAGGGATTTGTCAGCACCTGAGCCCTGGGGTGATGCTGAGCCCACTGCAGCTCTTGTCATTAGATACAGACACAGGCCTGGTCTATAAAATATAATAAATATTTAGTCAGTGTTTAATCCATTTACTCTGCATTGGTTCCGGCCAGACCACAAATGAAGCAAATGCAGGATACCACATTTTCCCAATTCCATTAAGAGCAGAAATTAGTGAAATTAGGTGGTGTTTGCTGGCAGGCCCTCCCTGCATTTCAGGTGCTGTTTATTCCAAAGCAGCACAGCAAAATCCAGCAGCCTGACACCAACTTCTGCAACTAGAAATGAAAATGTGTCCTATTTTTGCAGGAAGATTTTGTAAGACAAAAGCTGCTTTTTTTTTCCATGCCATAAAACTGGAGAAATTCTGGGGGGGGGTGCAGAGAACTCTTTGCACTGAAATTTGTGCTGGTAATTTCAATAATGAAGCTGTTGGTGTAGAGTAAACGAGTTCACAGAAGGTCAGATGTTGAATGAAAAGCTACAGCTGCTGATGTGAATTGGAGTTCAATGAGAGCAATGACACTGGTGCTCATCAGAGTTTCTGATGGCTGGGCAATTCATGTTTTCCCACGTAGGATGCAAAGATTTGCTGTGTCCCAGCAGGAAATGGTGCCTGGAGAATCGAGGTGCTTACAGGGTGATCTTCACTCTTCCTGCATTTTCCTGGCCATGGATAGAACCTACTGAGGGTCTGTCTGTGCTTATTAATAGAAAGGTTTATAACTTATAAATCAAAGTATTTGCAGGTGTAGAAGGCACTGGTAAGACTATCATGGGACAGGCTGGGAGAGCTGGGGGTGCTCACCTAGGGAAGAGAAGCTCCAGGGAGAGCTCAGAGCCCCTTGCAGGGCCTAAAGGGGCTCCAGGAGAGCTGGAGAGGGACTGGGGACAAGGGCTGGAGGGACAGGACCCAGGGAATGGCTTCCCAGTGCCAGAGGGCAGGGCTGGATGGGATATTGGGCAGGAATTGTTCCCTGGGAGGGTGGGCAGGCCCTGGCACAGGGTGCCCAGAGCAGCTGTGGCTGCCCCTGGATCCCTGGCAGTGCCCAAGGCCAGGTTGGACATTGGGGCTTGGAGCAGCCCGGGACAGTGGGAGGTGTCCCTGCCATGGCAGGGGTGGCACTGGAGGGGCTTTGAGGTCCCTCCCAACCCAAACCAGTCTGGGATTTTATGATGCAGCATCTTCCACGCCCAGGTGCAGCACATACTTTTAAGGATATCAGTATCCAAGTCTCAGTATCCTCTCCAGATTTTCTTTAAATGCTTCTCCCAGATATTAATTTCTATTATTTAGCCCCATGACATCAGAACTGATGGTTTAAGGCAGCTACACCACTGAAAATCCTTTCTTAGGAGTACTGGAGAGGTTTGGAGTGTCTCTGATGCTGCTGGGGATCTGAACCTGTGCCAGTCCCTGCTGGGATCTGCCTCTATGGAGGTTTTCAAGTTTTGGGGGTTTTTTTTGGAGTGGAATGATTTCCATTTTGCCACAGCGTTTACCTGGCTGTCTCCTTGTGTATCAGTTATAAATAGCTGTCAGTTCACTGGGGTATTTCTGGGATAACTTTCCATCAAGTTGCACAAAAACTTTCTTTGAGAGGGATTTGTTCAGAAATGAAGCTCTTGCTCAGCCACACTGCCCAGGGCCTTTGTGTTGGCACACCCATGACATATAAATAAACGCATGAACTTCCAAATCTGTGTTATTCCAGTGCTGAAATCTGTACTTAATTCTTCAAACAAACACAAAGAAATAAGCACAATGTTTAAAAGTAAGTTTACAGCTAATTCTGTTATTTATGTGCGTTTACTCTGGGGGTTTTTGGTGTGCAGTGGCAGGAACTGACACTCTTCTTCCTGCTTCTCTCCCCATGAGCTCCCACCCCTATTCCCTGCTGAGCTGGGTTTTCTTAGCTAGCAAGGGAAGGAACAAAAAGCAGACTGTTTAAGTCAGACTCCTTTCCCTGAAAGCCTATTCAAGGCCTAGGCTCAATGTTTCATCTTGAGTGCTATTGTTTAATTGAAAACACATTTGCACACTCACAGATGGAACAGTGCTGAGGGGAGTCACAGATTTAACGAATGTTTTATTTTAAGTGTAGCTAAAGTACAGATTTGCAAAGTCAGTGATTTGCTTCTCTGTGGTGCTGTTTGAGGACCTTGTGCTTCCATTGGTGGGATTTTGCAAAGTTTTTGTACAGCTGCATTTGTCCTTCTCTGGATGCTTCGCTGTTATTCCTCCAAGAGTTGAAAAGCAACTTTAAAATTGTTTATTAACCACCCCAGGAAAGAAATCAATGAGCTCTAAGTTCAAATAGTGTCTTATTTTTAGCCTGGCATAATTTTGGGTGGAAATTAGTGAGAATCCCAGGATCCCTGAGGCTGGAAAAGCCCTCCCAGCCCATCCAGTCCCAGCTGTGCCCGATGCCCACCTTGTCCCCAGCCCAGAGCACTGAGTGCCACCTCCAGGCCTTCCTGGGACACCTCCAGGGATGGGGACTCCAAACCTCCCTGGGCAGCTCTTTCCAAGGCCTGACCTCCCTTTCCATGAGGAAATTGCTCCTGGTGTCCAAGCTGAGCCTCCCCTGGCCCAGCCTGAGGCCGTTCCCTCTCCTCCTGTCCCTGTTCCCTGGGAGCAGAGCCCGACCCCCCCCGGCTGCCCCCTCCTGTCAGGGAGTTGTGCAGAGCCACAAGGTCCCCCCTGAGCCTCCTTTGCTCCAGGCTGAGCCCCTTTCCCAGCTCCCTCAGCCACTCCTGGAGCTCCAGCCCCCTCATCAGCCTTGGATATCCATAGCTGTGTGAGCCTGCTCCTAGGGCAGGGCCTGAAGTTCCTAATTCCAGAATGTGACTGTGAAAATGGTGTGTTTTGCAGGGCTCTAGCTGACATGAACAATGACGGGAGGATGGATCCGTTGGAGTTTTCCATAGCTATGAAACTCATCAAGCTGAAGCTCCAGGGTTACCAGCTCCCGGCCACGCTGCCGCCTGTCATGAAGCAGCCGCCCCTCGCCCTGCCTGGTGCCCCAGGATTTGGTAAGATCCCTGTTTTCCTCTCTGTTTTCCTCGTTGTTACCTGGGACTGCAGCAATTCCATTGTCATTTTGCGGTTTCTCCAAGAAAATTTTAGGAAAAAGTGCTTCTAAAAGCACGTGGACTCAAACCCAGATGTTGCATGTGCACCGAGACAAATTGCACTGGGCTTTTACCCCGGCCCTGCTGAGCAACCTGAGCTGAGCTCCTGTTTGCTTCAGGTTTGCACTGCTCCCAACAAAACCTGGCTCAGGCAGTAGGGCTAGTGCATTCCAAGGGGCCGGAGTTTTGGTTTAAACTGTGGGCATTACTGGATCTCCAGCTTTGGCAAAAGATCAGCTCTGTTTCTCTTGAGTTTTTACAATCCCTGCACCTTCTGCTTTGATGAGCAGTGCTGCTTTGGCAGGAGCTGAACAGCTGCTGGGGGTGAAGTATTGCCAGTCATCATCATTTCTAGGAAAAGAGTAGAGAAGATGGGGAAAGGAAAATAACTGAATGAAGGTGAACCTCATGTTTGACACCTTGGTCCTGTCGTGAGAGTTTCTTTCCCTTTCTGGTTTAGCCTTTGCTGTGACTCAGGACTGTTGGTGCCTGGGAATTATGGAATCACAGAGTGGTTTGGAATGGAAGGGACCTCAAAACCCACCCAGCCCCACCCCTGCCATGGGCAGGGACACCTTCCACTGTCCCAGGCTGCTCCAAGCCCCAATGTCCAACCTGGCCTTGGGCACTGCCAGGGATCCAGGGGCAGCCACAGCTGCTCTGGGCACCCTGTGCCAGGGCCTGCCCACCCTCCCAGGGAGGAATTCCTTCCCAACATGCCATCTAGATGTCCTGAGGAAAGGGAGCAGGGCCTTTGATGAACTGCTTGCAGCAGTGTGGTTTGATCTACTGTACCCCCCACAAGTTTTACAGTCAGAAATAAAATTCTTTGGAAGAAAACAGTGAAACTGTACAGAGCAAATACAGGGTTAAGTGAGAAAAGGCAAAATAAAATGTATCTCCCACAAACCCCAGCCAAATCTGTGATTCCCTTGTTTTCATTCCCTGTAGATTGATGTGAGCTGTTTGCACACTCTCGTTCTTCCCCTGGCACCACTGGCCCTCCTTAACTTCCCTGGTTCCCTGCAACTGTGCTTCCCCCTCAGCCTCTCATTCCTGTGCTCTCCCCATTAGCTTTGCCCTGTCTCATCCCAGCAAGAGGCTGGAGCACTAATCCTGCAGCTTCTGTGCCAGCCTGGGGGTTCCTTCACAGAATCACACGCAGAATCACTCAGTTCAAGGCACACGATTCCTTTCTCAGCAGATGCTGCTGGGCTGTTCGGGGCAGTGCTGCCCAGGTGTGGGGCTGTCCCCGTGCCCTGTGTCCCGTTCTGTGCCGTGCTGGCGCTGCCCTGGGCTGGGAGGGCTGTCCCAGGGGTGTGGGAGCTCCCAGGGAGGTGTCTGTGGCTGCGCAGCCCCCGCGGGCCGCGGGCGCCGTCTCGGCCGTGCGTCAGAACCAACCTGTGCTTTTCTCGCCCGTAGGTCTCGGGGGCATTGCCAACATGCCCTCCCTCACCACTGTGGCCCCGGTGCCCATGGCATCCATCCCAGTCGTGGGGATGTCCCCCCCGCTGGTGTCCTCTGTCCCTGCCGCCGTCCCTCCCCTGGCTAACGGAGCTCCTGCTGTCATCCAGCCCCTGCCTGCTTTCGCTCACCCCGGTACGCCGCTCTCACTCTCTGTCTCCTGCTCCTAACAGCTCCCCTGCCATTTCCTTGGGACACGTGGAGTTAGCCACTCCGAGTGATGCCTTTGGGGAAGGACTGTGCTTTGCTTTAGCCCACTTGGCACACTTGGAGAAGAGCTAAAAGAAGGAATGTGGACATGGCCTCCCGCAGGAGTCCCTCGTGGTGAGAAAATAAAACAGCACTTGGAGAAATGAACTTGCCAGGAAACTGTTGCTTGGAAATTGGGCCTCTCCTGTCTCTTTATAGCTACCGAAGTACTGCTGTTTGTTAGGGCGGCTTTAATACTGAACTACATATGGTTTCTAACATTTATCAAAATACAATTTGGTATCAACAGGGTTTCCATAACGCTGTGGAAGTAAAAAGACACGAGGGAAGTGCCCTTGTGTTTCCCCCTGTCCTGCTGGACTCTCTGATCTTTATATTGTTAAAGAGTTCCCATCAGAGCCACAGTGCCTGTACTTGCTGTAGGAGCTGAATGAGTGTCATGGGAATTGCCCAGTTCCACTGTGAATAGCAATAAATCCCTGTTTTCTCTCTTCCCAGCCACTTTGCCAAAGAGTTCTTCCTTCAGCCGGTCCGGGCCGGGAGCACAGCTCAATGCAAAGCTGCAAAAGGCACAATCCTTCGACGTGGCCAGGTGGGGCTGGGGCAGGGAGGGGCAGCCGGGGGTTTGGGTCCCCAGGGCTGGAAAAACTCCTTCCCTTTCACAAAGTGCTTGTCTGAAATAATAGTTCTGGCAGAAATCAGTTCCTGCACAGGTGCCACTTCAGCATTTTGTGGGGTGCTGTGGCTTTACAGGGAATGCTCCAGGAGCAGGGAATCGTGGAAATAAAATTGTTAACTACTACCAGTGCTGGAACTATCTTCACTTAATTTTTAGAACAGCATTTGCTTCTGTAAACATAACCCGCATCGTGCACAGACACTCCTGGTACTGTGAAGACAAGACAAGTAATATGTTATTTAAAATCAGCCACTCCAGGGTGATTCCTAAAAGCAAAATATTAAAGAGGTCTCATATTTTAAGTGCACTCCACATAACTGTTTCTTCTGTTTTCTTCAAGTTCTGCATGAAAAATCACTTAAAGGGCTTTTAGATTATTCCAAGGCCTAGAAAAATGCGTGGTTGGGCAAAAAGGGGTTTACTCTGGTTTGAAAAAATGGATCTAACAAACTAAAACTTCCTTAGAGGAGGTAGGAGAGGGATTTCCCAAAGTTTTTATAAATAATCTGTCTCACAAATCTATGGCACAGGTTTTTTTGCAAGAGGAGAATGGCTTGGGACACAATTTAATGCTTGGTTTATTTCCATTTCCTTCTGCTGGCTTGTCTATTGCCCTGCTGTTAGATAAGTGACACTACTCATTATTGGCAAATCGAATTAAAAGCCTTTCAAAAGAATTAATTTTCTCTCTGAAATCTAAACCTGCCAGGAACAGAGTAGGGATGCTCTGATAGAATTCATGTATGACACAGGAGTAAACTTAATGTGTGGAACCCCCAAATCCAGCAAAAATGAGGAGGAATTCCTGCGGGTAAAAGCTCAATATTTAGCCTTTTTTCTTATTTCATTATTGAAGGAGCAGCTTGTTTTTGCTTTGCTCCCTTGAAGGGATGTTATTAAAGCTCAAGAGTTTGGAAATCAAAAATAGAAATAGGGATACTGGTTTGTGTCTTGTCATGTGAGAATGGTTTATAAGGTCACAAAAAGGACAAAGTTTGAATGTGCCTAAAGACAGAAAAACTCTTCTCCTTGTTTTTCAGAATTAAGACTTCTCAGCCTGAGAAATTACCTACAAATCAACTCAACCTGTTATGGGAATGAATTAAAACTGGGAATATTACATTCCTCACTTGAGTTCCATTATGAGAAACTTTACGTTCAAGTGTGGCTTTTCCACACCTTCTTTTCTACATTTTCAGTATATTTTACATTTGTTTTCATTCAGCTTATGAATTGTTTGACTAAGAGAACCAGTTAGAGTAAAATGGGATGTTATTCTGCATTTCCTGTTACATGTTTAGGTAAAAGCTTGTAGCTCCTCTGAACAGTTTAAGTTGCTTCATTCTCTGCCAGTAGAGAAAAAAGCAAAACTCTTAGGAAAAAAAAATCTTCCAAGAGACTGAATGATGATAAATGTTTGCAAACAAGAGGTCAAACACGTGGTGGTTTCAGTAGTAGGAGGGAATATTAGATCATAAAATCATGGAAAGGTTTGGGTTGGGAAGGACCTTAAACTCAACCAGTGCCACCCTCTGCCATGGCAGGGACACCTTCCACTGTCCCAGGCTGCTCCAAGCCCCAATGTCCAACCTGGCCTTGGGCGCTGCCAGGGATCCAGGGGCAGCCACAGCTGCTCTGGGACATCTCAGTACCTCCCCACCCTCACAGCAAAGTTGAGGAAAAGAACAATCTCAGGCATAAAACTTGATCTCAGTGCAGCACTTCAACCTCTTGTGAGGGGGCTGAGGCCCTGGCACAGGGTGCCCAGAGCAGCTGTGGCTGCCCCTGGATCCCTGGCAGCGCCCAAGGCCAGGTTGGACATTGGGGCTTGGAGCAGCCTGGGACAGTGGAAGGTGTCCCTGCCATGGCAGGGGTGGCACTGGATGGGCTTTGAGGTCCCTCCAATCCAATCCACTCTGTGATTTTCTGACTCTGTGATTGTTGCCATTACCTTCATGAGATGAAATTTCCAATTATCCCTGTTCTCCCCGCTGTCCTTGCAGCGCTCCGGCCGCGGCAGAGTGGGCTGTGCCTCAGTCCTCACGGCTCAAGTACCGGCAGCTCTTCAACAGCCACGACAAAACCATGAGTGGACACTTGACAGGTACTGGAACAGCTTCTGTTGTCTCCTTGTTTCGAGTTGTAAGAAGCCAATTTAATGCCACTGAGGATGTTGTTCACATGGTAAGAGACTCATCAGTGGTTTTCTGTTTGAGTCTCCCAAGTGCTTAATGCTCTTGTTTAGAAACAAATATTCATCATAGCTGGGATCATCTTATCACTGTCTTCCCTTTATTTTCTGCAAAGTTGACCCTGGGAAATGTTTCTGGAAAAGGGCACAGTGGGTTCTGTGGGAACTTGTGCAGCCATTTCCAGTGCTTGGTTCACCCACTGCTGAGAGCAGTGTCCACTTCCAGGGAGAGACTGGACTGGTCCCCTGGCTTGATTTTACCAGTTCTGGTGCATCTCTTTGTTAGAGCTTTCTTGGGTTTTAATCTGAGTGATTTGGTTGCCCAGAGCAGCTGTGGCTGCCCCTGGATCCCTGGCAGTGCCCAAGGCCAGGTTGGACATTGGGGCTTGGAGCAGCCTGGGACAGTGGAAGGTGTCCCTGCCATGGCAGGGGTGGGATGGGATGGGCTTTAAGGTCCCTTCCAACCCAACCCAACCCAGTCTGTGATTCTGTGGTTGTTGTGCAGAAGGGAAGGGTTATTTCTTGGTTATTTGGGAGAGCCAGGTTCCTGCTGGTCACATCTCTTGCTTATTTTGTTAATATTTGTTTCCCTTTTAGGTCCCCAAGCAAGAACGATTCTCATGCAATCAAGTTTACCCCAGGCTCAGCTGGCTACAATATGGTAAAAGAAATGTTTCCATTTCCATCAAAACACAAACTGCTCTGAAACCTCTGCACTGGAGTCCAGGCAGTTTTCTCCATTTCCAGTCTCATTGATTAATCACACTTCGCTCTTTGTCATGTGTAACTTTATAAACACAACCTGCACTTCTGTGCCTTTATTAATATTATTCCACAAGAGTACCAGGAGCATCTTTTGTGTGGTGGTTTGGAAGTTGGGGTTCCATGCTGGGTTTTTAGGCAGAGCAGATGTTCAGCATCCTGTGCCTTCCACATCCCCTGATACAGTACCAGGGAAACACTTACCTGTGCACAGGTGGTAGAACAGGAAACTTAACCCAAACCACACTTTCTGTGGGGTTTCTCTGTCTTTTCCATGAGTTTGGGAGGGCTGATTTCCCAGGGGCTGGAGTTACAGACCTTTACAATAATGGATTTTTTAAGGATTTGTCTCAGCTTCCCCTTTGCCTACCAACTTGTTGTTTGCTGAACTTTATTATGTTTTTATTGCCCCATGGAAAGTTGCTCCTTATTAACTTTTATCCTTTAGGAATGTTTGCTTGAGAAGCATTGGAGCTGGCCCAGGGGCTCAGTGTGAGGATGGCAGTGCTGCAGTCACTCTGACAAGGCCATTCAGCTGCACTTGTTCTCTTTGCAGAGCACTGGGAGTTGTTATAAATTAAAAACCACTCTTTCCTTCTCCATTTCCTAACAAAGGGACAAAATTAAATCAGCCCAGTCCCCCAGCAGATGATTAACCAAGAAATGCTCTGCTTTTGCCAGCCTTGGAGTGGTGATGTGGGCAGGCAGCTGCCACCAGCTCTCTCCGGGAGCTCCAAACAGGCCTCTCTGAGCTGGGGCCATTCCCAACTGCCAATCCATTGAGATAAGGAAGGGATGCTACAGCTCGTGTTGGCCCTTTCCTGAGCCCTGCTGCTGTCTGGGGCAGGGTTTGTCAGCCTGTGCTGGGGCTGAAATCCTTCACTCAGGCACACAAAGGGAAGAGCTGATGCTCAGCGTGTCCTGGGAGTTCCTAACCCAGGTGTGGACCCAGCTGATAAGATTTCTTTGCATGGCACATTCTCAGTCTCTGGGCTTGTTCTGTGCTCCAGCCCAAGGAGTTCAGTGACACAGGTGTGGCTCAAGTGAGGCTGTCACTGTCTTCCAAATTTAAATCCCATCGACGAAGTCCTGTGCCTTGGGACATCAAAAGAGTTTATCACTTATTTCCCTTTGATTTTCACAGTGTCATGGGAGATTTTTCCTGTGTGATTAGAGTGCAGCATGCTGGAGAAACAAATCCTGACCTGGAAGGGACCCATAGGGATCACCCAGTCCCACCCCTGGCCCTGCCCAGACCCCCCAACAATCCCAGCCTGGGCATCCCTGGCAGCGCTGCCCAAACGCTCCTGGAGCTCTGGCAGCCTCGGGGCCGTGCCCATTCCCTGGGGAGCCTGGGCAGTGCCCAGCACCCTCTGGGGGAAGAACCTTTCCCTGCTCTGCAGCCTGAGCCTGCCCTGGCCCAGCTCCAGCCGCTCCCTGGCTGCTGTCCCTGCCTGTTAATTTTGTCCAATACCACCTTAACAGGAGTAAAAGCATTTGTGCCTCTGTTGGATCTCTGCTTTGAGGCCATCCAGAGACATTACTCCATGGTTTTTAATATGTGCACAATGCTCGAGTGGGTTTGTGCTTGTCAGGACTAGAACATCAATGGCTTTGATTTCGCTGCCAGTGGGTGCTCTGGAATGTGAGATAGGAGCCTCCAGGGAGGAAGGAGACCAAACCTAAAAGTTCTGCCAAACATCTGAGCTGGTTCTTTTGGGTGTTCAGGAGGTGTTCAAGAGAACTCCACTGGTTAAAGTTCTTTCTCTGGCACGTGCTCCTGGCAGCACTCAGAGCAGGTGAAGGACGAGCCATGGCTGCAAGGCTGGGTTTAAGGCAGACAGCCATGAGAAATGTGGGAAACAGGGAAGCGTTTGGGGCTCGCATTTCATTTGTTCTGAAAAAGCAAAGTAGCGTGGAAAAAACAGTGAAAAAAGTGAATGAATTTGGAACTGTATATGTTGAAACAATGCCTTTGAACAGTGATTTTTAATATTTAAAAATTTTCTGCTTTGTCCCTTGCCTTTAACAAGGAATCTCTCTGACATTGATCAAGATGGGAAGCTGACAGCTGAGGAATTTATCCTGGCTATGCACCTCATTGATGTAGCGATGTCTGGTCAGCCACTGCCACCTGCACTGCCTCCAGAGTACATCCCACCTTCATTCAGGTGACTCTCATCCCTTGGGAATCCCACTGCTCAGTTTTGTATTGCATTTGGGAAGGTTGTGAGTGCCAAGTACAGGACGTTGAGCAGAGACTCCTCACCTTTTGCCCTGTAAGAACAGGGTTTGGGTGGATGTTTATGCTGCACACCTTCCAAAACTTGCTCAGTCTGCCTGTAGAAATCTAGATTTAGCTTCAGCCTTATACTCCTGTAGAGCAATTGGAATGTATTGGAATTCCAAACCTTTCATGGATTTGCACTGCGCCACATCCAGACCTCTTTTGGTACAGCTGGATTTGGGACCAGTGGGGTCACTCATCACTTCTCTTGCTCCGTTTCACTTTTTTGTGGAGAAATAGATGGGAAGACAGTAACAGCAATGGAAATAAATGTTTGTGTACCATGTTCTTCAGATATCCTCCTGAAGATTCCCAGTTTTTGTGTATTCCACCTGGGAAATTGCTTTTAACTTGACTATACTGAGCTCTTCCTCTGTCTCCGCAATTTTTGCTGTAGTTTAGGTCAGCATTTCCCCAAACCCACACTGGTTAGGGAAAAATCTCCCCCCAGGTGAGAGGTCTTGGGGACAGGGTTGAACCCATCTGGAATCTTCATGGAGAACTTGGGACTGGGTTTCTCAGCTCACCAGTGAACTGCTGGGATCCTGGAAAATCCTGTTCTCCTGAGGCAATGCCTGAGTGAGACCCTCTGGGCAACACTGAATGGACATTAAGTACCATTAAACATTACATCATTGCATTTAATTTGATCTCATCATTAAGTCATAAATAATTTGGGCAGGCCTGGGTTCTGTTAAGCACCTTCCATTCCTGTTTCCTTGGCAGAAGAGTCCGCTCTGGCAGTGGGATTTCTGCTGCCAGTTCAGTGTCTGTAGACCAAAGGTTACCAGAAGAACCAGCATTGGAAGAAGAACAGCAGCAACTGGAAAAGAAATTACCAGGTGAGCAAGGGAAAACAGGGATATTTAGTGTGCTGTTCCCACAGGGATGTTCCCATCAGGTCACAGCCTGTGAGGTTATGTGGGCTGGCTGAGAAATGTTGTCTTTCCAGAGCAGTTTGGGACAGGCCAGAGGCACAACCAAGACACTGCTGGGTGCAGCTCACTCCTGACCAGTGCCTGATCCTTGGGGTTGGTGACACTGGAGATGGGAAGAGCCTTCAGGCTCCTCATCTCCTGCACTCCCCACACAGGCAGCCCTTTGCAGCCCTGGCACAGGATTGAGAGGAAAAATTCCTGCTGCCTTCATCCTCTGGCTTAGGTGGAGCAAAGCTTGACTGAGGTGCTCTGGGGAAGATTCCACTATGCCCACAGAGACTTGTTTCCTTGGAGTCTGTGTAACAGTGTGGGCCTTTGGGATTTCAGCAGTTCCAGAGAAAGAACTAAAGGAAACAGGAATTGGCAGCTGGAGAGGGGGACAAACTTGAAAAGACAAGAGTTCATCTGGTTCAGCAGGTGTTGGGCCAATGTGTCCAACCCTGTGTGCACACTTGGAAGGAAATGTGGGCTCTCCCTGGCCTTGCATCCCAAATATGTCCATGTTGGCCATGGAAGGGAGAGAAGTCTGGACTTTGGGCTGTGGGAATGGGACACAGAGGGTATGAAAAGGAACAGAAGGTGAAGTGAAAGAATCGTTTGGAGGGAGGGGACGAGGAGTGAGGAACAGGGGAAGGAAGGACAATCCCTGGGACTGCAGAGGGATGTCAGGGAAGCTGTGCTGGAAGCGAGGCCGTTTTTTTAGGACAGTAAGTTGTGAGGATGTGGATGTGCAGGAATCCAGACTTACTGGGCTCAGCTGCTCAAGAACCTAAACCATTTCTTTTCCTGACAGTAATGAGTAATCTAATGAGAATAGCAACTTTAAATAAGTTCTGGTCATTTGCATAATGGCTTTTTGATGATGTCAGCAGCTGAGTTCTTTGCCCTGCACTAATGGAAGTGTTGGCTCTTGGGCTGCTGCTATTATCCAATGTACAGAGGAATTCCAGATCTGTGTCCTCACAGGGGATCAGCTGGAGAATGGTTTGTCTAAATTATCCCCACTTGCTGAGCTTTGTGGAGAAAGCTGGAGGCCTGAGGAATGGGAATGGAAATCCCCTCCTTGGTTTGCTGAGGATGTGGGTTTGAGGGGATCAGCAATGTCTGTGCTAATGCTAAACCCCAGGCTGGCCTGTGGAGCCCAGTAATCCCTAGAGGGGAGCTGCATCCTCTCCTGCTGGAAGGCTGTTTCACTTTGCTAGGGGTTCATTTGGATTTATATGGATTTCTTTGTTTTTAAGTCAGTGGCAGAGTTCAATTGTCCTTTTTGCCCCGTGTTTCTGTGCACAAAGTGACATTTGAAGACAAGAAGCGGGAGAACTTCGAGCGGGGCAACCTGGAGCTGGAGAAGCGCAGGCAGGCGCTTCTGGAGCAGCAGCGCAAGGAGCAGGAGCGGCTGGCCCAGCTCGAGAGGGCCGAGCAGGAGAGGAAGGAGCGCGAGCGGCAGGAGCAGGAGCGCAAGCGGCAGCTGGAGCTGGAGAAACAGCTGGAGAAACAGCGGGAGCTGGAGCGGCAGCGCGAGGAGGAAAGGAGGAAAGAAATCGAGAGGAGAGAGGTAACGCAGGGGAGCACAGGGAGGGGCTGTGCCCTGGCTTTGGGGGATCCAGGTGTGAGCCGGGCACTCAGTGTGTTGCTGTCAGGGTTGGTGCGCAAATGTTTAAAGCAGGAACTGAAATTTCTGGGGTGTTAAAGGTAAGCACGAGGCAGTTATTGCTTTATTTGTCCTGTGAAGTGTATGGGTGAGACATTGACATCTGGGACAACATGCTCCTGACTTCTCGCTTCTTTAAAAGTAATAATAATTATTACTATTATTATTATACTGATGTAAAGAGGTGCATGAATGAATGAAAAGAAACTTCTGGCATTCATGGTTTTCCAGGGGTGCATTCATTTCATAGAGTCCCAGGATGGTTTGGGTTGGAAGGGACCTTAAAAATCCTCCAGTTCCAACCCCCTGCCATGGGCAGGGATAGCATTCCCCAGACCAGGCAGCACCATCCAACCTGGCCTTTAATTTGTTTAAAGAAACTCACCCTGGTTAACCCAAAAAGATCTTGTTTTCTCCCATTGCCAAACAATGATGAGCTCAGCACAGAAGCACGTGGCTGTTCTCTGCAAAGCTGCAGAAAGTCTAATGTTGGAGGTTGGAAAGGGATTTGAATATGTCCTGGAGAGTTCTCCAAGTCCTAATATGAAGCAACCTGTTAAATCAGCACACTGGATCCTGGAAAACAGGAAAACGGAGGGATTTTCTGTTCAGTCGCCTCTGCTGTGCAGGGAAGCACTGCAACCACTGAGCAATTTGTGTGTGCAGAGGCACAGAGCAGCTCCCAGTTTATACCAATGTTTTAACTGAATATTAGCATATGGGTATCAGAAATTACAGATATTTCTTTCTGAATGCTTCAGGCTGCCAAACGGGAGCTGGAGAGGCAGAGGCAGCTGGAGTGGGAGCGCAACCGGCGGCAGGAGCTGCTGAACCAGAGGAACAAGGAGCAGGAGGACATCGTGGTGCTGAAGGCAAAGAAGAAAACCCTGGAGTTCGAACTGGAAGCTCTCGTGAGTGGTGGTGGTGCAGCTCAAACACAAAAGCACAGCGTGCTGGTCACTGTGCCCTGCCCATGTTTATTTTCTATAATTTCCCTTTTTAAATATGGAATAAAAGTAGTTTTTAGATCCTGACTTGCACAGCCAAACATTTTGGTAAAAAAATTATAAAATGGATATCTTTCTTTTCTTTTAAAGAATGATAAAAGAAACCAGTTGGAGGGAAAGCTTCAGGATATCAGGTGTCGGCTGTCGACCCAAAGACAAGATATTGAAAGTACAAATAAATCCAGAGAACTCAGAATTGCAGAAATCACCCATTTGCAGCAGCAGCTACAGGTGAGAAAACGTTCTCTAATTTTACTCTTAGCCTTGAATTTTGACCTCCTCAAGTGCATCGATATCCTGAGCAAACTTGGGATGAGCTGTTCCTCACACCTAAAGGATCACTGGAGATAATTTGTCATTCCTGTAAATTAATGTCCTTCAGATGTGTCCAGGAACTGCTTCCTACGTGTGAAGGGGTGTCTGGGATTATCCCTTCATCCTCCTGGGCTCCTGTTGTGGGGAGCAGGAAATGCTTTGGCTGCAGGTGTTTTTGGGGATGAGGAGAAGGAAATTTTCCAGTGTATATTTTGCTGTTTGTGTGCTGAGGGAAAGAATTGACTTCACTGAAGTGGCTTGTTGATGGTTTTTCCTAATTTTGAAAAATAATGAACTTTCAAAGTGGAAGTTCCCAGTGAAACCATGGAGTTCTTGATCTAAGCCTGGTGTTTGCCTTTCTTACTGATGGAAAGTTCTCTGTCAAATTAGAGGTGGGGCTGAGTAGGTGAAGAGTACTCTTTAGTGAAAGAGTATTCTTTGTAGCCTGTAAGGGTTTTTCAATGGGTTGTAGTATTTGATTTAGGAATTCTCTCTATTAAATACTTCCTATTGCTTGAAATTAATTCCTGGCTGGTCATGGGGGCTCTCAGGGGTTTCTACCACTACAAAGAGAGCCTTGCACTTACGTTATGGGGCTGAGGTGTAAAACCTGGCTTAAAACCTAATCCTGGTGTTCTGTCCCATCTTCACTCCTGCTTTCCCTGGCAGTTGTTCTCTTGGGTTTTGGGCTTTGAGGTGGTTTGGCAGCGACAGCTGTGGCTGTGTGGTGATGTCTGCTCTCAATGATCTCCACCACCAATACTTCTCTTACTGTCACTTGAGGTGTTTTTATCCCAGTTGTGATCCCAGAAAATGTCACTACTTAGGAGAGAAGGCCACATTTTGTCTGGGGAGAGCCTTAAAGTTTTTTCCTGAAAAAAAAAACAGTTTTTCAAATATCCTGTGAATTTTCCTATCTCATCTGTAGAGGACAGACTAAAGATGTAAATGAGTTTTAAAAAAGGAGATTTTCATCCTCTGAACTCTCAAATAGGTTGAAAGGTCAATATTGTCGTTATCTTTGTAGGGTGATGTATCTTCACTTGGAAATAGCTCAGTTTAATACATCTGACACTTCCTGTGGGAAGATGAGTTAATTCAGATCAGTAATTATTCTTCAACCTATTAATTAGTTCCAAGATGCAGTTTCATTAAACTTGTGAAAGAAGTGGTGTCCCAGTTAATCCTGGGTGATGAAGACGTGTGCCATTCCCGGCTCTGCGCTCTCTGGCCGAGTGCTGTTTCCAGGGATGCTCAGAAGGATCTGCTTTCCAAGCACCTGAGCTGTGTTTGAAACACATTTATGCTGTGTGGGGCTTGCCCACTACCTGCAGGGATTCTTTACCTCCTTGATGAACACCTTGGCTCCCAGGTGATTTGAAGAGAATTTTCCCTTTTTCCAGGGGCAGGAACTGGGTTTTGATTTCCTCTGCCATGTGGGACATGACTCAACTCTTGGCCATTTCTTGTTGCATGACTTTCCGGAGTTACTGATGCCGTTAATTTCTTTCATCTGTTTCTTCAGTACAAGGAAGGGATGTGGAATCCATGTGGTGGGTGTTATTGGCTGGATGCTTATTCCATGGTTGCCTGTGATTTCAGGAAACAGGACTTGACCTTCACGGTCCCTTGGCATTCTCTGTCCTTACACACTCCCCAAACTATTTGGTGCATTGAATAATCTGGGACGTTTGGAAGCATTTTGGCCTTTACAAACAAAGCAGCTGATGTTGTGACCACATTCCACCCTCAAATGCTGTCCTGTGGTGCTTTTTGTGCTTGGAGAAGGAGAATTTTTCTGTTTCATGTTGACATCCATTGTGCTGCTTGGTTGATCTGCAGCATTCTCAGAATCACAGAAACACAGAGTGCTGTGGTTTGGAAGGCACCCTAAAGCTCATCTTGTTCCACTCCCTGCCATGGGCAGGGAACCTCCCACTGGAGCAAGGTTATATATTGTATACATTGCTGTTTCCCATTTGTTCTGGGTAGATAACAGCCCCAGCATGGCAGCCATGGAATATCCCGAGCTGGGAGGGAGCCACAGGGATCACCCAGTCCCACCCCTGGCCCTGCCCAGACCCCCCAACAATCCCAGCCTGGGCATCCCTGGCAGCGCTGTCCAAACGCTCCTGGAGCTCTGGCAGCCTCGGGGCTGTGCCCATTCCCTGGGCAGCCTGGGCAGTGCCCAGCACCCTCTGGGGGAAGAACCTTTCCCTGCTCTGCAGCCTGAGCCTGCCCTGGCCCAGCTCCAGCCGCTCCCTGGCTGCTGTCCCTGTCCCAGGAGCAGAGATCGGAGCTGGCCCTGCGCTGCCCCTCGGGAGGAGCTGCAGCCCCGGGGAGCTCTGACCTCAGGCGCCTCCAGGCTGAGCTGACCAAGTGCCCTCGTGGGACCCCTGCAGACCCTTCCCCATCCTCATGTCCCTCCTTTGGACACCTTCCAAAGCTTTAGATCTTTCTTTTATTGAGGCAGCCAGAGCTGTCCCCAAGACTGGAGGTGAGGCTGCCCTAGCACAGGGTAGGATTGGAGCATCCAGCTTTTGGGATCTCCTTGAGGGGCTGGGAAAGCTCTGTTGCTGCAACGGGCCCTGCAACCAAACAGTGAGGGACATGTGCAGCTCCTGATAATGAAATCTGTAGTTCATCTGAATTTTCCACTTTGCTACTTAGTGAATTCCTTAAGTCCTTGACTGTGCTGTGCTGTCTCAGGGTATTTTCAGGAACATAAGGAGCTCACAGGAGGCTGCAGTCATTGCATAATGCTCAGAGCTGAGCTGGGCACTGCAGAGCCCAGCCAGGGTCTGGCAGGAGGAAAGTGGGACAGTCCAAAGCCATGGCAGTGCAGTCAATCCTGTGTTCTTGGAACCAAAATTAAAAATTTTCGTGGAAATGTGGAATCACAGAATGACTTGGGTTGGAATCCAGTGCCACCCCTGCCATGGCAGGGACACCTTCCACTGTCCCAGGCTGCTCCAAGCCCCAATGTCCAGCCTGGCCTTGGGCACTGCCAGGGATGGGGAGTCTGTGACATGCCTGGGGCTCACTCTGGTGTTCAGGGGTCAGGGGACATTTATTCTTAGCATTGAACGATGTTATTTGCAATCCTTCTTGACAGATTGAAGCTGTCAGCTGCTTGATTCCTCAAAAGCCTGCAGTTCCAGAGAACTGCCCAGAGGAGTTACAGGGTTTGTGGGAAAGATGGGATGTTGATACTCAGGTGCTGTTTCACCTCGTGCTGCTGAAGGTGTTTTGACAACTTGAGCTTGGAGGTCAAGGCTTCAGAAAAGTGTGTGAGGTGGCACTTCCTGCTCTGGAAAGGGCCAGGGTTCTACAGGAAACACATAAATAGGATCCTCCAAAGGGAGAGGATCATCTGCAGGGACCCCTGTAACACAAGGTTCACAACCTTACAACCACATGCTGAGTTTAAGAGAGATCAGAATCCCCTTCCAAGAGCTCTAAGTGGAGAGATCGAGGACTCAAGGATTCTCATCCCTCAGGGCTTGTGTTTCATGGCTTTTGGCCAGAATATATTCCTTTAAAGGGAAAGTCTTTGTTTTCCTGTAAATATTTGTCTTTCTATTCCTGATCTAAGTTACTAATCATTAACACTGTTATTAATATTATTAATTAATTATTAGTGGAGGGTGCAGCCAGGGAGGCTCAGGCTGTGCTCCCAGGGAACAGGGACAGGAGGAGAGGGAACGGCCTCAGGCTGGGCCAGGGGAGGCTCAGCTTGGACACCAGGAGCAATTTCCCCATGGAAAGGGAGGTCAGGCCTTGGAAAGAGCTGCCCAGGGAGGTTTGGAGTGCCCATCCCTGGAGGTGTCCCAGGAAGGCCTGGAGGTGGCACTCAGTGCTCTGGGCTGGGGACAAGGTGGGCATTGGGCACAGCTGGGACTGGATGGGCTGGGAGGGCTTTTCCAGCCTCAGGGACTCTGGGATTCTGTGTTTCATTTATTAAAATCAGAATTAAACATTTAGTAAGTGCTTGTTTGAACATTTCCTCAAATTTATCCTTGTCTTTTGCCATCAGTTTTGGGTAATTCCAAGCCAAGTTCAATTTTCAATGAGAATCAGTTCAATTTGATACATCCACTCTTTTGGGCTGGCAGAGAATGTCTGGGGTCTGTGGGGTTATCACACAGACAGTGCTTGGATAAGAGCAGTAATACATCAGGAGGGAAATAAGCAGGTAATACATCATTCAGTGAGGGAAAAGGTAAAGAAGAAATGAAAATGAGAGATATCATGGCTGAAGTTGTCCCTCACTCACCTTTTTGCCTGTTTCTATTCTTGTTTTCCCTGCCTGTGCCCTGGGTTCAGGAGTCTCAGCAGATGCTGGGCAGGTTGATTCCAGAGAAGCAGCTGCTGAATGATCAGCTCAAGCAAGTCCAGCAGAACAGTTTGCACAGTGAGTAGATTTGGGGCATGCCTGAGTTGGGGCAGGACACGTTCCCTCTCTGCAGTGTCCCCTGCAAGTGCTCTTTGTGTGTTGCAAGATGCAGATGGGAAAATGCTGCTTTCTATGACCTGAACTGTTCCATGGAAGAAAATACTGACTTGATAATGTGTTCAAAACCAGGGGATTCCCTTCTCACCATCAAGAGAGCCTTGGAAGCCAAGGAACTGGCACGGCAGCAGCTCCGGGACCAGCTGGATGAGGTGGAGAAAGAAACCAGATCTAAACTGCAGGAAATTGATATTTTCAATAATCAGCTGAAGGTAACCCAGGACTCATTAAGCCTTTCTGAATGTTCAGTTGATTATTTTCTAACCTGATTGTGGAAAAAAAAAAATGAAGTGATTAAGGATGTCAGTTCTGGGAGCATTCTCAAATCTGTCTGTTGGGGATTTTATTTAGTTTTTATTTTATTTTAAAGAAAATGCTGCTCAGCTTTCAAACTCAGGGTTTGAATCAATTTAATCTGCAGAATCTCTGTAGGAGGAAATTTGAGCCCTGATTCCGGATCTATGATTGCAAATACAAATTACCAATTTCTGTGCTTTTGCATCCAAGAAGTGCAGGACAAGGTCAGCAAATCTGCTGGAATCAGGACTTCAAATTGAAATCTTGAATAAAAGAGGCTTGATTTTCTGCTGCCACACTGAATTTTTATGTGCTGTCCGTGTGCTCCTTCTTGTCCCTGAGTGTAGCTGTTTGTGATTTGTGGTTTCATGCTTTATTGCTCAGTCTTTGTTAAAACTGTGACTTTTTCGTGTGTTTCTGCACCAGAAATGTCAGGGTTCTGCAGAGAGAAGTTGGAAATCAGTCTGTAGTTGTAAACTTTTAATAGCATTCATTTTTTCATTGAATATTCCAATGTTCAAGCACTTTATCTGCCAATTCCACTGGTGGGTTGTCCTGAAAGCTGACCAGAAAGACTCAATTTCCTGCAAGGTGTCACAAATTGTGCTGCAAGTATTCAGCAGGAAAATCACTGTGGTAAAGACATTAATGGAGTTGTTTTGAAAGTTGATCAACTGGGATTAAATCAGTTTAGGAAGGTGGGGTTGAATTTAAGCAACAAATAGGTTGTTTAAATTAGAGTTATTAATAATTATAGGAAAAATTAAAAGTGTGGCCCTGTTCTAAGGTAAATTTGAAGATGACTCTCCCAGTCTGAGACAGGGAGGATGGAAGGGGAGAATCTCTGCAGAATCAGACACAGAACAAACAAAATGGGCACAATTTATATTTAAAACAAAATAGAATGCTTTAGTCCTTGCTTAATTAGTCCTTCAAATTTAAACCTTGCTTAATTTTTCTTAATATATGATTTTTTAGATACATCTTAACATGTATTATTTTAGGGTATTATTTTTTTGGGTCCTTTAGAAGTAATAAATTGGACGAAAGGATATTAATTCTAAAATTAGTGCCAGTATTTGGTTTGATCATAACTTACCTAAACAGTATAAATGGGCAGAGAGGGTGAATTGTCTTGGTATTGTTACAGTAGCAAAAAAACATTCCCAAGACCAACCAACCAGTCACCCAAAATTCAATCTTTTAAATATTGAAGGGTTGAAGTTCAGAGATAACAAGCTGATGTTAATTAAAAATTGAAGTTGCCCATTAAGCACAGATTTATCAACATGTGCAGGAATCCAAGAATGCCTTGACTAGAGGTAAATGGTTTTGCAGTTTAACAGGAAAATTGGTTTCAGTTGACTGATAACGAGCTGTGGAGACACCTCTTTGGGAAGAGCAGAAAGTCTGCTCTGGCTTGAGGAGATTGTGGAATTCATCTGATGGGAGGAGCAGATCTGCTTCTGTAGGTGGGGATTTCGGCCTTGCTGCAGCTTCCTTGTCTTTCTGGGAAGGGCTGAGTTCAGGAGGGGCAGTCACAGAATCCCAGAATTGTCAGGGTGGGAAGGGACCTTCAGGATCATGCAGTGCCACCCCAGCATCACCACAAACCCTGTTCCCAAGGGCCACATCCAGACACC
>VZRS01004466.1:119494-152115 GCA_013398055.1 Ifrita kowaldi | reverse complement strand
GCAGCCCCGCTCCCACCGCGCTCCTCCTGCCCGGAGCCGCCGCTGACGCCCGGAGAGCAGCGCCGGTGCCCGCCCGCCGGTGCCAGCACGGAGCCCCTCTGCGCTGCGGCTGCAGGCGGAGTGCCCGGCCGTGCCGAGCGCCTCTTCCCGACCGCGGCAGCCCCGACGGGATGCCGAAGAGCCTCAGGCGAGGGCGGGCAGTGGATCCCGGGGAGAGGAGCTGGGCACGGCGGGGGCGGGGGNTCTGGTGTTTCCTTTCCGCCCTCACCTCCTTTTCCCTCGGTGACCCGCGCTTGAACCTGCATCGGGAGGCTAAGACAGACTGCTGCCGGCGGCTCGTTCCTCCGTGGCCGGCAGAAATACAAGCCGTGCCTTTCGAGGTGAACCAGGGGACAGCGGAGGCTCCTCCGCCGATGCGCCGGCACAGCTGCGGCTCTGCTCAGGGGGTCTCCGGACTGCTCCAGCACGGGGAACCGTGCGCTCCGGCCGCCCCACGGTCCCGGCCCGGCGTCTCCCGGGTCCGGCCGCTACCTCGCCGTTCCCAGCCGACGACGGCAGTGGGCGGCCGAAGGAGCTCCGCAGAGCGCATCGGCGCTGGGCGGTAGCGCCCCGGGGTAGGTGTCTCCGGGCAGCCGGGCCGCCGGGTGCCGGCGCGGGAATTTCTCGGTGCAACCGCTGGTCTCTAACGAGCATCGCCGATAAATCCGAAGAGGAGGAGGCGGTGGCGGCCGACCACCGGCTGTCAGCGGCGTCCCGCAGCCCACTCGCCGAGCGTAGGTCAGCGAGCCCGGAGCCGCTGCCGCCGCCCCCGACAGCACCTTTCCTTCCCCGGCAGCGGTCTGCGGCGAGTAGGATGCACTACGCAAAGCAAATAGTTAAAGATTTCGGGGGGAGGAGTCAGGCCGCAATCCGCAATTAAAGATGAACTTTGGGTGAACTAATTTATCGGACCAAGGTAGGGGTGGGCAGCAACCTGGGAAGGGTATAAAAGGCGGCCCGCGGCGAGCCCGGCCCGCGCACTCAGAGCTCCCGGGGGGCCGGGCGGGAGTTGTTCCCCAGTCATGGGCTTCTCCGCCCTAGTCGCCAGCGCTCTGTGCACCTTCCTGCTGCCCCTGCTACTCTTTCTGGCTGCCGTCAAGCTCTGGGACCTGTACTGCGTGAGCAGCCGCGACCCCAGCTGCCCGCTCCCGCTGCCCCCGGGCACCATGGGGCTCCCCTTCTTCGGGGAGACGCTGCAGCTGGTGCTGCAGGTAAGGCGAGGCGATGGCGCGGGGAGCGGAGAGGCGCCCCGGCTCCTCCTCTGGCTGCAGGGGAGGGAGATTAGCGGCAACTTTGACAGGCTCCCGTGCCCAGGTGGGAAAGAGCTGCTCTCCCTGCCTCTTCCTCTTATCCTTTCTAAAATTTACTTTATTATTTCCCCCCTCTCATCCCCTGTCCAGAGGCGGAAATTCCTGCAGATGAAGCGCAGAAAATACGGCTTCATCTACAAGACTCACCTCTTCGGGCGGCCCACGGTACGAGTGATGGGCGCTGAGAACGTGCGGCACATCCTGCTGGGCGAGCACCGGCTCGTCTCCGTGCAGTGGCCCGCCTCGGTGCGAACCATCCTGGGCTCGGGCTGCCTCTCCAACCTCCACAACGGGCAGCACAAGCATCGCAAAAAGGTACGGCCCGACGGCGGGCGGGGAGCGGGCGCGGTCGCCTCGGGCTCGGCGGCTGAGCCTCTGTCCCGTTCCTCCTCGTCCCCCTGAGCAGGTGATCATGCGTGCCTTCTCCCGGGACGCCCTGCAGCACTACGTGCCCGTCATCCAGGAGGAGGTGAGCGCCTGCCTGGCGCGGTGGCTGGGCGCCGCCGGGCCCTGCCTGCTCGTGTACCCCGAGGTGAAGCGCCTCATGTTTCGCATTGCGATGAGAATCCTGCTGGGCTTCCAGCCCCGCCAGGCCAGCCCCGACGGCGAGCAGCAGCTGGTGGAGGCCTTCGAGGAGATGATCCGCAACCTCTTCTCCCTGCCCATCGATGTGCCGTTCAGTGGGCTCTACCGGGTAAGGCTCACGGCGGGCCCGGAGGAGAGAGGTGCCCCTGCGGCCAGGGCAGGGGGGAATCGCGGGGGGAGGGATGGCAGTACAGCCTAAGACCCACGCTGCTCTCCCCGCTGCTTGGTCAGGGCTTGCGGGCACGCAACATCATCCATGCCAAGATCGAGGAGAACATCCGTGCCAAGATGGCCCGCAAGGAGCCTGAGGGCGGCTACAAGGATGCGCTGCAGCTGCTGATGGAACACACACAGGGTAACGGGGAGCAGCTCAACATGCAGGTAAGGTTCCCCAGGATTGGATTCATCCCTTTCCCCTAGCCCTTCTGAGAGCATCACACTTGTGGGGACAAATGGAGAGAGCAAAAGGTGCTCCTTCTCCCCACGAAATAAACCAGCTTGTTCTGAGCACTACGGTACAGAGGCTGCAGTCAGGCTGTTGGATGGGGAGACACGTCCATAGGGAGCATAAGCACCTCCAACCACCCCCATTCTGGCCCCTGGGTGTCTGTTCCAGTTTGGGAACAATGTACAGCATTGCAGTGGTAGAGTGGGCCTGGTAGAGATACTGCGTCCAAGGCCTGGTTTATCCCTCTTCTATCCTTTGTGTAAGGAGCTGAAGGAGTCTGCCACAGAGCTGCTGTTCGGGGGCCATGAAACCACTGCTAGTGCTGCCACGTCGCTGATTGCCTTCCTAGGACTCCACCATGAAGTCCTGCAGAAAGTCAGGAAAGAACTGCAGGTGAAGGTGTGTGTATTTCTTAGAGCCATTTCACAGGAGGGGGAAGTGGGAGGAAGGTACCTCCAGAACAGCTATCCCAGAGAGGGCTCCCTTTGACCCAGGTGGTGCCCTCCTTTTAGGGGTGACAGGAAAATACCACTTGCTGAGGGGCAGCTGCTTTGCAGTGCCAGGAGGCCTGGCTGTCTTCTTCATGAATGTCATGGCAGCATTTTCCTTTCTAGGGGTTACTGTGCAGTTCCAGCCATGAGAAGCAGCTGGACATGGAGGTCTTGGAGCAGCTGAAGTACACGGGCTGTGTCATCAAAGAGACCCTCAGGCTGAGCCCGCCTGTTCCTGGAGGATTTCGAATTGCACTCAAGACTCTTGAGCTAAATGTAAGCAAGGTTTGGGCACAACTCCTCAGAGCAGCTGTGAGGTATTTTGTGTTCATGTAGCCTGTCTGCCTTAGAGTGACGTGCAGGAAGCCAGGAGGGGAGGTGGGGTGCACTCATATGTCCTGTGCTGTCACTTCACGTTATTTAACACAGCAAGGTGTTCCACGTTTCCTTTCTCTTCTTTTTATAGGGTTACCAGATCCCTAAAGGTTGGAATGTTATTTACAGTATCTGTGATACACATGATGTGGCAGATCTCTTTACCAACAAGGAAGAATTTAACCCAGATCGCTTCATGTCTCCATCTCCAGAGGATTCCTCTAGGTTCAGTTTCATTCCTTTTGGTGGGGGCTTGAGGAGCTGCGTGGGCAAAGAGTTTGCAAAAGTCCTTCTAAAAATATTTACAGTGGAGTTGGCTCGGAGCTGTGACTGGCAGCTGCTGAATGGACCTCCTACAATGAAAACGGGCCCCATAGTGTACCCTGTGGACAATCTGCCTACCAAATTCATAGGTTTCAGCGGCCAAATCTGAGAGCTCAACACTCGCCTCTGACTGGATTTCTATATAGCATTTAATATGTACATAGTAACTTTTTATAGTAACAAAGGCCTTTAAATATTTAAAACTTGTAAATGTACAATAGTAATTTATGTCTTCTAAATATTTCAAGAGGCTATGATATTTTTTCCCCCAGCACTACAATTATGGGTCTCTGATTCATAATTAGATAATGTTATTTCTATAGAAATAAGTTCTCCCCTATTTAAAAATATCATTGAAAGCTGTCTAGCTAAGCATTTGAAGACATTTCGGGATGGTGTATGTACTGAGAAATATTCAAAAAGCATTCAAAACAATGGTAACTAGCTACTCATCCAAATTACCTGAAATGGTTATTGTTTGAGAATTTTTTCAGCATTATTTGTGTCTAGATCGTATGTTTAATGTGTGAATTTTAAGTTTGATAATAAAGTTTATTTTTGATGATCCTCTGTATGAAAATCTGAGTGTATGGTAGAGAGTAATTTAATGAATGTGGCTCTAGGGTTTGGATGTAAGGTCAGATCTGCTTTTGTAAATGAGGTATTTACTATTTCTGTGTTCATAACTCTCCCCTCCTTCACATGTGCTTGCTTGTGACTAGTTAGTTGTAATAAGTTTTGGCCTGTAAGTGCAAGAACAGTGCAAAGCCACATGCTCGCTGAAAACTGCATGGAGTCATAGCAAATGCTACAGGTCTCCTTATCAAGCACATCATTTTGAGCCCCAGTAAATAAGAAAGAAAAGGAAAGCAGAATAATGTCATGTAAGTCTTTCTCTGGAGCTGCTTGAGGAAAAAAATTCCATAAATGTCCTCTCCTCCCATATTACTGCTGACCTGTGTGAACAGACCACTGAATCTTGTTCTGTGTTGAGCCTGCTGGCTATGAATCTTTACTTACGAAGGTGTCTCTTATCAGCTGGTAGAGCAAATAAAATCTGCATATTTCTTCTTGAAATGCAACAGCTCTGACTAGGTCAGAGATGGAGCATGCGTTTGGTTTAAGAACTTCTTTCCTGGAATTCAGCAAAGTGAAAACTAAAAGGCAGGCACTAATGTGAATTGATTAACAGAGAATCAACTGTTGAGATGCAATTCCGCAGGGGTGTGTAAGCAGGGCAGATAAAATGCCCTAGGCATGACCCCTATTTTGGCTTAACCATAAGGAGTTGCATGCCCACCCCCACTTACTACACCTATTAGTCTTCCCTCAAAAGTCAAACAACATGGGCTGGCTCTATAAACATCTACAAAGTAAACCAATGTAATTCAGTGTCATGAACATTTATAGCACCATATAGAATAATTAAATTTTTTTTTTGCTCCTGGAAAACAGTCACTTTTTCATTATGTTCTCCCAAGATCAAAATTAAGGACAGAGTTAAGTTGCCCAAAATAGCTGCAGGTACTTAATAGCATCTATGATGTTTGGATTTTAAGAGGTGTTTCTATAATACATTTAATGTGTTTTCAGCTAGCATTTTAAACACGGAAGCTTCTAACACATGGCCTTAGATGCAACCTACATATGAGCATAACTATCAAGAATTTTTCATATTCACTTCTTTGTAGCCTTAAAATACGAAATATATTTGTTTTAGATTGCACCTGAGTCTTTTTGGCAATGTTTAAAATCTTAAATATTTTTTACTGTGCAAACCTGTTGTACCATTATGTTCCTCAGGGACTTGATGAATAACCTCAGTTTAAAACCCCTTTATTACCAATATAGTACTGGAAAACTGCAAACCTTGATCCTGATTTGGAGGTGATCTGGAGTCTGGAGAACCGCAAGGCTCTCCTCTTGGTATTCTTTACTAACATTTTCTTCTGTAACATTACAACATTCTCCAAATCCAAATAGATGCTGATATGCTTTAAATGTTTTGTTTGGTTTTAATTAAAGTCTTTTATAAGTGGGAACTTTTTGCATGGTCTTCCCATTATTTTAGTTTATATTTTAATTTTATAAAGAATGGGAACCTAAGTGCTGTCTGGAGAATACAAACACTTTCACAGTGTAAGTCTAAGGTCATACATGCAAGTCTTTCATTTTTGGTTTTGAGTCAAGTTTGCATGGCTTTTATGTTTGAAGAGGAAAAAAAAATAATATACTTAATTTGATTTTGTCTGGACATCTGGGGGCACATCCTTAGCTGTTGTAAATCATGACAACATAACCTATGTAAGGTACTGCCCCTGTAATAATTTATCTCTCTAGTTAAGCGATCTGTCACTGCTGTGCAATTTAGGCATCCTGGAGCTGGCTTTAAACAAGCTATCTCGAGAAGTGGTAGCAGCACAGCTACAGTAAAACGGAGCTCAGTGCGGGTTAATTGCTAAAATATTTGCCCAACTTCTTGAGCAGGTTTTACAACCCCTGCTAATCTCCTGTATGCAGCTGTATTTTGACAGCTCAGATGCTGGCTGCAGACCAGTTTCAGGTGAGCTCTGGTATGAGTGTAGCTTTGCCTGCTCAGCAGAGGCTGGGGTGGGCATATGCTGAGAGGGTGGTTGCTGTTCAGGTGCTGCCTGTCTGCTGCACCCCGAGCCCCCACCGCTCTTGTTATGCTGGGTTCCAGAACTGATTTTGCTGAAAAATTACCTATCAAAAAACTAATTGCTTTTTGGGCAGACCAGGTCCTCATTCCAGCTCCCCACATGAGCATAGTTTGTGCTGGGGTGCTGCACCGAGACAGAAGGCAGGGTATTTCATATTCCTTTTCTTGGTTAACCTGTTATTTAAAAGAAAAATATTTGACCAGGTCTCTCTTGGAAAAATCACACACAATTTAGAAGTTGCTATGCTTTGGTCCTGGAGTAGAAAGCCGTGATTTATATGTAGCATGCTGGTTCTTCCCTGAGGGTAAGGTGAGTTAATAGAAGCCACACTTCTCCTAAAACCATGTGAGTAACAGCTCCTGCCAGCCAGTGGCATCTCTGGAGCTTAGAATTTCTGAACTATCTATTCAGTGCTAAATGTGTTGTTCTTAAAAACACACAGTTATATCTATTCTTGAATAAAAAGGACACTAAAGTACTACCTTGGTGTAAATTGACATTGAGGAATGCTGCTTGATAAATCAATACCTGATTGAAAGGTATGAGTATTTCCAGATAAGGTCAGAACAGGTAAAAGTGAATTTTGGTTATATGACCAAGAAAAAAAAATGTTGAAGACTCATTGGAAAGGATTAAAAATAACTTGATCAGGTTTATTTATTTTGTCCTTGTGAAACAAAGAGGTTACTTGCATGTTGCTTTCAGCAGTTGAGCTGGGAAAGATTTTCTTTCGTTTTGGTTCATAGAAGCACCTATTCAAGAGACAATACAATTTGAAGTCTTGTATGCTTAAGGCTTTGAACTTAGTTTTCTGACATTTTATTTTATTTTCTTACTTTTATTACAGCAGTCTTTTCCTGGACCTTGCAAGATGAGAGGCAGACAAAAAGGTTTTCCTTCTTTCTACCCCATTTCAATCCATTGTATGTTTTCTTATTTTATTCTGTTGAGTGATTTAGAATAACCTTTGGAGAGGTACCAAGAAAAAGACTTAATAATATGTAAAATACTTCATCTTTGACTTTCAAGTGGTACTTTCCTAAGTGCTATAGGAAGTTTTTAAAAATGCTTTTACAAACCTGCATCTCGCATGTTTGAGAAAAGAATACTGCTGTGTCTTGTTAATTCTACAGATCTGCAGAGGTTTTCAGGGTGGATGTTGATAAAATAATATGCCCCAGTCTTTTAAAAACTAGTGTGCATAAAATTAGAACCCTGGATCCAAGTCTCTATTTTTTTTTTTTTAATCATTGCAATTGATTTTATGAGGTATAAATTCTGAAAATTTGCTATCTATCTCAAAGGGAGCTGCAGTGCTTAGACTGCCTGAAAATCCAACTACTTTTGATGTAGTCTTAAACACAGATTAAATAGCCCATGTGTAAGCAACCCATCACCGAATTTCTTTACCTTAAAATTATTGCATATCATCTTTCCTAGAACAGTCTAACAGGATCCTATGCAAGACTACTGGATCTTTTACAAGGCCATGCAGGAGATTTGCATAAACCAAACTTCAATCCACTGACCTTTGGCAAAGTTTTAGAAATTATAAAATGCAGACACAAATCTTGTGTTTGTGATATACTGCTGGTATGTTTCAGGCCCAAATTAGTGAATTTATTTATGGCTTAAAGGTACTATGTTACATGGAGCTGTCCTCTATTATAACAAAAAAAAAAAGAGTGGGGTGGGTTTGGATAGCATTTGTTAATTGAGATAGTTTTGTTTGCCAGGTGGTTTGTATTGGAAATTCTCTGTCAAGTTATACATCCAGCATGCAATGCAAAACATATACAGATTAGCAGCAAAAATTCAAAAAGTTTATTAGTTGCAACCATTAGAGTGATAGATTAGGAGAAAGGAAATGTAACTGGCAGCAAGTTTAGAGAAGACTCATTACTAGACTGGCTTGCTTCACTTGTTTAATAATGTCTTACGAAAAATGTTATATGAGAAGTTCAATGAATAATGCAGCCTTCATTAAGTTATGTAAATGAATGTAGCTTCGTGGGTGGGTTGGAAATAAAATATTTAACAAATCTGTTTACATCCAAAGAGTAAAAGCAGCAGAAACAGCTTTTAAAGAATCTGAGATTTAAATATTTAAGAGGTGACAGACAGGAGAACTTTCGTAGTAGGACATAATAGTGCTGTTTCGATAGGTGTTTACAGCTTGCCTCTCAGTTGCAACATAGGCAGGGCAATATATATTAAGTATTCTCAGTTAATTAAAGTGCTATTTGTCCCTTTATCAGCAGTTCCAACGTTGCAATTTCACATGTATGCTGTTAGTGCTCTGGAGACATGCAGAACTTGTGTGATTTGCAAGGCTGGAAGGATCATTTTAGCAAAAGTGACTTATGATGTACTTGTTTGCCAGGTCATTTCGTTCACAAATACACAATCATTCATATGTTGGTAGATTTCAATGCTTTTTTTCCCCCCCAGTTTATGACCATTTAGGAAAGCCTGAAAGTCCATGTGTTAAGATTACACTGCTGTAAAGGATAACTGTCACAACATGAGAAAATTATAAACTCAGGACTAAATCAGGCATAGACAACATGTTCTCCTACCACACCCACAAATGCCAAACTTTTTTATGCTTCTCCCAAAACAAATCCTTGGACTTGGGCCTCACAGCTTACGCAGAAGGTCAAAGATTGTTGGAGGCTGTTTTTGAGCAAAGGGGGGAACGAATTCCAGAGCTGAGGGCCCCCTCACAGGATCTGTCTAGAGATAAAAGTAACCAAAATGCAGTCAGTACCATTCACACTCTTGAGTAGCAGGCAGGCCAGTAACTTTCTGAGGTGATGGGAAGCTGAAAAGACCGGTGTCAATACAGAGATGTGGGTCCTGAGCAGTGCTTTTGGTACACCTTAAGGAGGAGAGGCACAAAGGCACACATCTACTAAGACTTGTTAAGTCATCTTTGTTAATGCTGCTTTAAATGAAATAGCTTCCTCCAGCAAGTGCTATTTTGAGGGGAAAAGAAACAACTAAGTTCGGGATTTTTTCTGCTTGAGCTGAATGGGGTCAATATTAATTTAGTGTATCTGTATCTCAGAAATATATTGCTTTTGTGAAATATCAGCAGAACAAACGTTTTCAAGATTGAATCTGAATTTTCAGTGGAATGATAGGAGGTCTTTGTATCCTTGGCTTGCTTAACTGACTTAAAGACACAAGTGGCTGTGTGTGCTTTACCTAATAGCCTTTATTTTATACCTGAATGAACTAAGTGCCTGTATCCTACGGGAAAGAGAGGAAGGAACTGCATATTGCCCTGCTAGCAATAGCAGTGCCTGCCTATGTGAATAGAGTTGGGGTTTTTTTCCTCTCTTAAAATCTACACCATATACCTACTCATCAAACATGCTGCTTCTCTCCAAAGTTTCCCTTGGAAGCCTAGGAACCACAGAGTAATCGGAAACTGCTCCCTGACCTGGCAATAGCCTCCTCTTTTGTGAATTGTCCTTAACTTTGACAAGAATGGAAGGAGATAGGGTGGGAACAAAGGGGAACCAGCAGTGAGACAAACAGCCCCACTGCTCCAGCACCACACCACAGCCCTGGCTGCCTAACACACAGGTGATTTTCACCCTGGTGTCATCCTCCTTGTCCAGCTGTCTCTGGCTCTTGGTGTCATTATATTGAATATATATTATTGATGTTAATGATGCTGCCTACAGCACTGCATATGCATTATAAATCCAGCAATTAAGAGAAAAATTCATTAATCGTGCTTGAAGTGATAGCATGTCGTGACCTTTTTGCTCATTGTGTGAAATGAAATGGCTCGGATTTGTGACATTTCTGAAGGGACTTTCCCTCTAACTGGGACTAAGAGCATGTTGGTCCCTGACATTCACTAATTGTCAGTCAGAATTTCTAGAAAAAAATCACAAATTTCAACTACAAGGACATGCACAGCAAAGTACATTTTACAGAGACCAGTTACTTGCCTGCAAAGTAGAACCATCCACTTTTTATGGAATTGTCTTATTGTTCTCCACTTTTGCATACTGCTAGTAATTTTTTTTTAAATCAACTGTTTGCAGATGTACTTATTATCAAAGTATTTAGGAGGAGAGAAGGGAGACAGGCCAAGCGTGCTGATGTGGAAAACCAAGAATCCCTAAGCAGTCAAAGGTACTTGTTTATTTTGGTGGCTCCTTGGTGATTGTCCTTTTCACCTTTTATTAACCTGCAAATGGATTAGTCCGTGTAAACTAAAGAGAAGAGACCAGTGCACAACCCACTGCCCCAGAGATAAGGTCACAAAGAGGGGACGTGTCCCGAGTACAACCTCGGAGAAGAAATAGAAGTCTGAAGGCATTTACACTAGGCTGCCATTGCGCTTTACTGGCCCTACTGTGATTTACCGTATCAGTTCAACTGCTGACACCTTTATGTCCCTCCCTCCTATCCCAGCAGGCCACAGAGACACAGTCCATGATAGATGCTGGTGAACTTTTCCTCTGATCACCTTCTGAAGAACTTTCCCATAATCTATTGTTTTCTATCACAGTGGAAAACAAAACAAGGGGGGTTTTTTGACTTTCAGTTACCAGCTATTTTGCCCTAACTTTAAAGCAATGTACTGAATTTATTACATCAGTGTGAAAGAAGTTTTAAACTCTTGTCTCTTTATCCTACTCCCTGAACTTAACATGGTCCAGAGTAAATCAACGTAATTGCTGTTAGACCTACATTGTTGCAGGAATGTTTTATATTCCACGTTGTCAGTTATTTAGAACAGTTAATTGAAATTGCAAACATAAAGAGAGGAAAGCTACAGTTAAGAAATTAACTTTTTTTTTTTGGTGCCTGTGGCTACTTGTATGAATTACATTAGGAGCCAACACTAACTTTAATGTACGGCCAAAAGTGTCTGGAATATCTGAAAGGAAAAATACATTTGTGGATTCAAGGCAAGTATTTCCTTTAACTGACTGGTAAAAATGTAAGAACCCATTCTGGATTGAGAGAAGCAGTTGACGTATCATTCTTCTTTGCAACTCCAAAATATTTACCAAAATGTTGCATTTGCTTCTAAATAAATAAATGCCACGGGCTACACCTGGTTTTGTCTCATCAAAATTCAGCACCAGTATTACAGCATGAGGGCAAAAAGAAAGTGACAGTGCTATTACCAAGGGGTATATTGAAGAGGGTGCACTTGGAAGAGGGGGAAACTGCCACAAACTCTCCTGAGAGCGTTCTTCCTCTGAGCGTGCCCTCAGCTGACTTCCTTGCTCCTGCAGCCTGCAGAAAGGCTGAGCACAAGCACATACAGAAGCATCAGTACCTGTGTAACAGGGAGCTAAGGAGTGGCTGGACTGAGACGGAGATATCCAGGGAAGGCTAAGTCAGAGCTTGTCAACAATGTTCTGATTGCAGCTCTGATCAGCTTTATTCTTTCAGCAGAGAGTTATGTTTGAGGAGGTCCCCCATAAAATGCTCCCGAATATGTTTTTCCAATCTTGTGCAAGGCTCTCTATTCTCTCTGGGTCGTGAGTGTTGCAGACTCAAAGTTGGGGTTTTTAAAAATTATTTGATAATTGCCTCTTTTAATTAACATTGTTGTGGAGGAAGATTTGATCCAATGTCTTCTAACAAATTAAGTATTTGTCTTGCTATTTTTTTCTTCATATACTGAACTTCCTATTCTATAAGCCCAGTTTCTGGGCTCTGTTCTATCAGCATGGCTGGCTGTGGTTTTGGAACAGTTGTTTTCAGCATAAGTGACAAAAATACAATTGAGATATTATAAACCAATCTTGTATTCCTGAATTCCTTAAAACTGATTGCTTTATCTGGCAGCATGAAGTCTGAAGTCAGGTTAGACGTAGAAATATTTGCTCACACTATACATGGGCAAATGTATATAGTTATACATCTAGCTATATAAAGTCAGGCAGAAATATGAAAAATTATTTTTAACTTAGTATTACCTACACTAGGCAAAGAAACACAGATGCACTGTGGACTTGAAGCTTAACCTATCATCTTTAAAGCACAGTGTGTGTCCCACCTGACTTCTGCTCCTTGTTTGCTTCCTTTTTCCAAAGACTGGAGGAAGGACAAGAATTTTAGCAGCAGCTTCTTGAACAGACACCCTGTCCTTGCAACCACAGCAGAAAAGGGGCAGGAGTGTAGTCAGGCCACCAGCTTGTATAGGTGCCTTCGTGCCTGCTCAGCTTTTTCGGATGGAGAGGACATAAATATACTAAGAAAACCGCAAGTGGAGGGCACGGAAACCCAGCCCTCTCCTGCTGGTTCTACCCAACACTTGGGCACTTTGCAGCTTCTGTAGGCTGAGCTGGCGCAGGCTCCAGGGTCACTTCCCTGTCAGCTTCCTCTTTCCCATCTTCCTTTGATCTCCTGCATGTCTCTGATCCCTTATATCTGCTGCTGCACTGTGGCTTCCCTTCCCTCCTGCAAGTTACTCTACAGAGGGTAAATGCAGTTCATGTCCCCTCGTGCTCCCTGCATCTCTCTCCCCTGCACCAGGTTTCCCTTTTTCCTCATCTCCCTTAGCAGTGCTAAAGGTGGCCCTGTCTCCCTAACTCTGTCGGTAGTCTCCCATCATTCCCGTCTGAATTGCCTTCCTCAGTCTCCTACCCCAAGTGAAGGCAGACTCTCCAGTCTTTATTTGTCTGGGAAATGGCTCATTTAACTGGGACAGGGAGGATGGGCAGGGATGAGAAAGAGCCATTGTTATGCTGAAAGCAGTTAATGGGTGCCACCAGACACTTGTGCAATCTACAGACCGTAGCAGAAGTCCCTTAAACTGGTGCTGCCTATGTCACCAGGGTTTCCCATTTCTCCCTTCTCAGTTTTCAAATTTTCCTCCGGTTTACACTGGTCTGGCATAATTCCTTGGCATTTCCTAATGAATTTGATGGGGTAAAACACACCATACTGCAGAGGGAGAAACACCCTCGAGTTGAGAAAAGGCCTTATGATGTGCCTGTCATCAAAGACCTGAGGCTTTGGCTTTGGAAAGCTGGCAGCTCCTCTCCTGGATGGGAAGGACTGGTGGATGGAGCTGCAGACAGGGCTCCCTCTGGCTCTGCTTGGAGCCAGCTGGGCTTTGGCTGGCTTTGTGGAGCTACGGTGGGATTTTGTGGCCCAGGCCCTTACTTTCTCCTGAGCATTTAAACATGCCATTAGAAAAAAACCAACCCACAGTTTTCCAGGAGAAAACATTTTTTTAAAATGGCAGATGCTTGGCCTTCAGCAGATGTGTAGGTCAGCTTCATGGTCTGAGTGTCCTTATTTTACTAAGGAAGTCTTCCTTTGTGTTCCTGTAGAAATTAGGCTTAACTCATGATTGGACTGGAGCTTTTATGGTTATTGGGCAAAACCCCTGTCAATATAAAAGCCTAAATAACTCAGGCTTTTACAACAAAAATCAGTCATTGTCATAGCTCTTCCACTTTTCATGGGGCTGCCTGTTCGAGGCAATGTGAATTTTGGCTCATTTGTTCAGTTCTGCTGTCTGGAGACTTGAAAGTTATTTAAATTTTCACCCTTTCCCATTTTTCATCTCCATCTGCCTCACCCTCTCTCTGGATCACAAGTGCTGACTTTAATGCTCAACATGAGCAGTAAATCTCTCAGAGTTCTCCTGTGACCAATAAGAGGGAAAAGACAAGAAAGATTTTGCTGGTCAGAAATGGACAGTTACTGATTCATTGAAACAAATCCAAGTGGCTGTTGGGATGTCTGTGAATATGCTGTAATGAATCACTAGTGACCTCTGAGGGGAAGATAATGTGTCAGAGATTGCCTACAGATACATCTCCTAGACTGGTACAGAAGATGGCTGTGTCCACATTTCCTGATAGGTGCAGGGAAGGCACTTGAAATAAATCTTATATGAAATAGGGTGGCTGGCATACAGTGTCATTCCCCTTCCAGTCACATCCAGCTCAACTCAGCAGTGGCTGGCGCAGTTATCGTTGTCCTTTAATGGTCTATGAAAATGAACTTTTGATCCCAGTCCTGTTGTAAGTAAACAGATGACCCCATCAAGCAACACCACCCCATTTGGGAGCTCAGCAGAGGCTAAAGCTAGCAGTAAAAGATCTGCCATTTACAGACACTGCTAGTGAGCTGTGAACTTTCGTCCCGGGGGTGATGGTGGTGAAAGGACACGGGAGGAAGTAGGAGGAGTGACGCTCAGGCCTTACCAATTTATGGTCAGGTTTTTTTAACTCTAGTTCCTTCTGTCAGAAGAAATGTTAGCAATGAAGGATATTATCCATGAATGAACTCGCGAGGAAGAAAAGGTTAGTAACCCCTCCTGCCTCTCCTAGAGGTTGCCTGTGTAGTGGCAGGAGAGAGTTCACATCTGGTTCAACTGTCCCCGGCCTGCAGTGGCAGTCCAACACCCTGCTGCTTTTAGCCGGAGTGATGCTGAAGGATGGCGGTCAGCACACGTGCAAACCCTGGCCCTGTGGAGCTGAACTGGCTGATAAAGTGACTAAGTGCCTCTAGCAGAACCTGTGTGCAGACTGCAGTCTTTCCCGTTTCAGTGCTAGAAACCAAAACTCAATTGCAACATGGTGTACTTAAAGGCCGCCACAGGCCACTTCAAATTTGATCTTTAAAGTGTTTTTTCATGAGCGAGAAAATTCACTGTCTATAAATATTTTTTTCAGATTATTGCAATCTTTTTTGTTCAGCCAAATTCATTAGTTTAAACTTAAGGACTGCCTTATACCATAAAGCTGGGTAACCTTTTTTTTTGGCTGGGGGAAGGGAGCTGCACAGCCTTTCACCTTCCAGCTTTACAAGCAAAGCCAAACTTCTGGGTAATCACTGCAAAATGCTTTTTCCCTCCCCCTCTTCCAGTGATGGCTGCAAACAAAGGTCTTTAGGGCTGGCTACTCCAGACTTCAGGACTTTTAAAGGTCTTTACTTGACTGGAGATCAAAGGTTTCTCCTTAAAGAGTTTATCACTCAGACAACTCTGCAGTTAGCATTTCAAACTGGGTTTACAAGTCAAATAATTTAGCAATTTCTTCTAACCATGTGGCCTTATGTGGAGGCTGCTGGATGCCAATTATAGCACTACTATGACACAGAGTGCAGCACTATCTATTGACAAATGTGTGTACCCTTTTCACCATTCTTTACTGCAGAAAAAAAGAGGTTTCCACATATTCTGAGTAGGTCCCAGACTGCTCAGCTGGGGTTTGAATTCCCTTCCTGGGATTGTGGATTCCTTCTTTGTCACCTTGAGTATGGCTCTTCAGCTCTCTGTGCCCTGGCAGAAGATGTTTTTCCCCTTGGAAAGCATAAGAGCTCTGAAGATAAGTAACTGGATGGTGGGCATTATTATCATTGCTGTATAATGCAGCAACATGACTAAAACGAGGTCTTAAACATTGTTCAAATGTCCCTGACCATTAACCCTTCTCCTTTCAATGTTGCTATCAGACTGTCCTGACACTAGGAAGAAGAGATTGGTGTGTACAGGCCAAGCCAGTGACCAAAACGCTGTTGTCAGCAAACCTGCACCAACAGCTCTATCACAGCAGCTGCTTGAGTCCAGAGCTCTGTTTATTTTCTGCGCTAGGTTATCATCAGTTATGTTCTTGTAGGTTCCCTTGCTGTGCTAATCACTTTAAGCACCTTCCAAAAGGGCACTGAACAATGACACTAGCACCCATCTTGGATTCATACAGCTTTTCCTCTCAACAGGCAAAGAAATGGAGCTATGGAATTGTTTTGGGGATGGTGAAAGTTAGTCCTTTACACACATAGTCACCAAAAAATACGTGTTTACACATGTTGTACTTTAATTTGAATGTAAAATTATGGTAGCAATATCAGCTGCCTATTAAATTGTCAGAAGAGTTATACATGGGATTCATTGACGGGAAGGTGCCTAGGCTTACACAAACAATCAGCCTGTTGTAAGCAGAGCTGTGCAAGAAGTATTATATATCCCATATATGCACCTGGAGGGAGGTTTTGCTCTGCCTGCTAACTATGGAGGCACAGGGTCTGACTTTGGCTGGCAATTCCAGAACAGAAGCATTTTATGGTAGCAGAAAGTGAAAAAGTCAGTGGGTCAGACAAAAGGCTGAATGGTTTCTCAGAGCTCCTGTGCAACCAGTAGTATGCACAGCATTTAGGCAACATTATTACTAGTATTTTATCTGGTAACTGTTTTCAATTCAAAGTGCATGGAAAGGTAAGGAAAAATGTCAGCATGTTATGGGCAATTTGTGGTATGTGTTTTTTCCAGATGGACATTCTGTCTTGTACATGCCAATTATGGTGTAGGCTGATCCATTCACAATTATGGGTGACTGAGCACTCAATAGAAGAATTGCATGCTGTTATTAAACAAATGGTGTGTTCTACCTGCACCTGTAAGTATCTGAAAGGCTGGGTAAGGATAACTTTTAGTTTAGGATGTATTAGGTGTATACTGGATACAAATACACCCTCTAGTTTTACATGACAGTGGTATCCACTCGGCATCCTGATAACTTAACAATGTTAAATTCTTAGGAAGCATTTTTGATCATCAGACCCTTTCTCTCACAGAGAGGGTGGTTATTTTCTACATTATTGGAATTGTATAGCTTCCATCCCCCAGGCTGACAGTTTCTACAAGAAGCCAAGGTCATTCATACAAACACACTGCAGAGCAACACAGAGGGTGTTGCATCCTTCTCCTGACCAGCTTCTGAATGTTAGCCTGTCCTTACCCAGTGTCTACTCCATGCAGAAGGCCTTTGCAGACCAAACTGAAGATAATAGTGATATGATGTCAAGATAGAATTGTCTAATACAGGGACTATGCAGTGTTATGTACAAAAGCAAGGCATAATTCGGAAGACAACCTTATTTGAGTTGTTAGCAAAATTCCACTTGAATTTGAAAAACCAGGCTGTATCTAGCCAAAACATCTTGCAGGACTTCCCTAGCAACCCAATCTTTATGCAGGAGCCCTACCAAGAGACCATCCTTATTTATTTTGTTACTGTTTAAAATTTTGTCATGGCATCTAGGAATCTGTAGCATGAACTAGGAGTCTAAAAGAGCATTTTCCAGCACATCTTTGTTCTCAATAACCTACAAGTCTTGAGGGCCCTAGATGCATTAATTTTTTACTAGATGTGCTCAGGGTGTCACCCAAAAGAGGGGAAATAGCAATGATGTTTCCCTTTCATGTAATTGCCTACTAATGGAAGTTGCCATCCAAGACATAGGAAATATGAGTCATGCCTTGGCTGGGTAACACAGTTCACCCCCTTGCTGCGAAACATTCCTAACCACAGAGCCTCCAGCAGCATGGTGGAGTGCTCTGCTCCAGGGAAGAAATTTGACCTTACCTGGAATTGTGCCAGACCATGATTATAAATATTCACTGGTCTGGTCAGGAAGCAGGATGCTATCACAGGAGCTGGAGTGCTTCTCTGAAAGTGAGGGGCTTGGCTGTACCTTTAATAAAGTTGTGCATCTTTTGAAGAAAGCTTGATTAAACTGAGGATGAGTTTGATGTCAGTTTGGTTACCATGTTGGTGAGATGGCTACACAAGTGCGCAGTTGGTGTGTTCAGCTCTGCTTTTCACAGTGCCACCTGCAACCCTATCTCTGTATAACCCAAACTTTCTAATGATGAGTGTGCTTGATTTTTGAGAGAAGAATACTTCAAAAGATGAAAGTTAAGCTCCTAGGAACCCTCATTCCAAAGGCTCAAGTTTTACCCTCCATGATTTAGTTATTGTTTCTTGGGATGACAGTGTAGGCCAGTGCACTGGGGAGCATATTTGCCCCTTGTGGTCCTGGGAATAGTGGTTAAAACTGACAGGAGTGAGGCAAGAAACAGCAACACTGACTTACTGCAGAAATGCTCAGATTTCCTAATGGACTATCACCTTTTCTGCGCCTGAATGTGAACATTGTCCACTTTATTATCTCTGTCTGGAAAGAGGAATTATATAAAAGATAGTCATAGACCTGAACCTTTCTGAGTGATTTATCAAGTAGTAGGAGAATTCTGAATATGAGGGTTAAATCTGGAAAACAGCTGTGTTATGAACTGAATCAATGCAAAATACAAATTCCTTGTTCTCTCATACCCTATTTGGTTTGTTCATTTTATTTCAATGTAGTAAATGGGGATCCAGTTTTGCATTCCTTACTCAAATGCACAATTAATGTAAAAGAATCCCCTTGTCTGAAAACAAGTTGTGAAAGGTCTGAGTTAAAACAGCAGGACCAGGCAGTAAGTCATACACTGCAGAATAATAACTTCTTAACATAATATCATCATGTGCCACAAAAACTAGAAACTAAAATATTCACACTGACCATAAAAATATCTTTCTACACTTCACCACATCCTAAGGTATGTTTTCTTTTGGAAGTAATGTATAATATATTTCTACCATTACTATTGCTTGGTGAAGTGGTTCCTGAGAAGTTTAATATCTGCTGATGCAAGGTGGGGGGAGGAAGTGGAGGGAGAAAGATCTTGTTTCTAAATTTTAATTTTGAGAGAAACTATATTAATATGTCCATATCTTACAGATATTATTTTACAGATAGCTTTATTTTGGCAACAATGTGGTAATTTTTATATCAGAGCTAGTAATTTTTATTAAAAGCAATGTATGTTATCATAGCACTGCTCTAGGAAGGACCTTCTTTGACACTGCTGTTGCAGGTAATTGCTATCTAGTCACAAAACCCACTCTCAAAATGTATCAAACTCGGTCGTAAAAACAGGTATGTTACTTGCTTCCACTATTCTTGAGGGAAAACTCTCCTTCAATGTCCCTTTTCTAATAGTAAAAGCCTTCTTCAAAATCCAGAAAAAAATTGCTCAGACCAGGATTATATTTATTCTTGCACTAATTTGGTTTTAAAATTAATAGAGGTTTTTCCATTTTGAGTATAGAGAACCATTCTAGCAGACTTCATTTTATTGCACCACACAAACCTTTTCATTCTCTTCTCCAGGGTCCTGTCAGTACAGCAAGTTTTCTCTTTAGTCATTCAATTGTGAACAAAGATGAATTTAAAATATGGGCTAATGTGAACAGTATTCCAGATGAGGCTCGAACAACACCTTCTCCAGTGTTATGAATATTTGCCTATTTCCACTGGAAGTGCCTCACCTCATATATTCCAGGATCACTTTTGGCTTTTCACAGCCATATCATGTTGGCAACTCAGTCTTTCCATGATCAGGTAATACCTCCTGACCTTTTATTTTTCCTTCACTGGTTTCCAGCTGATTAGAATTATTAGCCTCATCTTAGTCTAATTTTAATTCTTGCTATTAGTTGCTAAACGTTCCCTTTATACATTACTTTTCATGCCACGAGCACACCCCTGAGTGCCATTCTCTTCTGGACACCCTCTTGACTTCTTGCCATCTTATGAAATGAGATGGTCACAAAACTGATCACTGAGAAATTACAGCAGTTATTTCTCACCTAACCACCTCTGACCAAGTATTACTCCTTTTAGAACCTCCCCCCTGGCAAAATCCTCATCCACCTCACAGCTCTCAATTCCTACCTTCTCTACCTTAACTAGCAACACTCATGAAGCACAGCACCGCGTGCTCCACTGCAGGCTTTTTCTGTGCTCAGAAATTCTGTTATTTCTTCAAAACAAAACATCATTAAATGCCTCATCTAGTCTGATATATTTACTATGAATTCTCACTGGTAGAACTGAGCTTCATATGTTACTTCTGTACAACATCCTATGAAATAATCCTTAACTTGTCAGGAAAAATTCAAAATGTATGCATTTCAAATATGGAGATGGTATTGTTAACAGCTGCAGCTTTGTGATACATCAGTGCAATATTTGATAGCTAATTCCTCCCACAACAGCAGGCATAGAATGCAGAAGAAGTAGGGTAATGCTTTTTAAATGCTTGTCTGATTTGATTTTTTTTGTCTGTTTGTTTCTCCACTGAGAATCAAAATTATTAAATTCTTTCAAAGCTGATGAAAAACATTTTTGTGATTACAGTTGTGCAAATAATCATCTTTATTTATTAATTGATTAAATCTTTAGAATACAGACGTGGCATAGTTGATCTGTCCTAATAGAAAACCATGATTCAAAAATATTAATATTCTCCTAATTACATAGAGATGATGTATATACTAACGCCTTCATGTCTAAACTAATGCCTTCAATTCTGTATAACTTTATGACTTTACATTTTTTTGAGACCTAGATCTTTGTGAAGCACAATGGAATTGAGAAAGAGGAGTTTTCTTTGTTTCTGGTATGCATAACTTCAAACAGATATAGTTACCTATGTAAAGCAATTTATGTACTATTGGAAAAAAAATAGAAATTAAAAGTAGAGAGGCTTCAGAAAGTTTTCATGCTTGGACTCTCTTGTAAAATACCTTTTGTAATTTGCATAGCAGCCATTCTTTTTATAGTGGAAAAGGTTTATAATTCTTCAGACATACGTTCCTAGTTCTTGTTTGTTCCTATATATTTTTAATCAATGATTTATCGTTAATAATTTTTTGCACCAGGGAATAAGGAGGTGGTTTGGACTCATATTTGGTCAGATGACGAATACATGTAGTGAGGCACCAAAACCTTTTCTTTCCGAAATGGAAAGAGCCCATGATAAATTGGCTTTTTCTCCTCCCCAAAAAACCAACCAACCAACCAAATAAAAAAACCAAACCACAAAAACCCCCAAACAAACAAACAAAACCACCCAACTGCACATTCATAACCTCTGAAATCCAGCTAAAAATTATAAGAAGGTAAACATTTTTGCAGATGACTTCAGACTCAGACACCTGGTTTTGAAGCACAGAACCACCTGTGCAGTGTTAAACATGAGAGGAAGGAAGTACAGTACACAAGGTAAAAAGCACAGGGCGAGGCAATGTGATGTATCCCTTAGGTCAAACAAGAGGCTGTTTGTAAATGACCCTTCTGAGGCAGGGTATGACTTCCCAAGACTGGAGCTCTCTACAAAGGGATGCATAAATAGCAGTTGTTCACAGCAAGGGTTATACTATATGGCTATTAGAGTGAATAGAAGCAACTCACTTCTTGCCAATGACAGGAAATAAGGTCAAGCAAAGATAACAGGTCTTTGAATTAGAGGTTTTCAAAATATTAGTCTTACGCCTTTAGTACGGAGTGAATGAGTGGTTCTCTTTAAAATGTCCTGCTTCAGAAACTCAGGGACATTTGAAACCAAGCATATGAAACAGCAATCATGAGGTTTTATACGTCCCTGACCCAGCCTCACTTACTCCAGGAGGCAGTATATTTAATAACACAGTCCATCTGAATGCAAATCATTAAAAAAGGCAGATGAGGGCTTTTGGGATGTTTTGTTCAATCTGGATGATCTCTGCAAAAAGAAAGGAGAAGAAATCATGTAGTATGTCAATGCTGTAATAGCACTGTCAAACATCTGACTTGCTTGAGAAAATAAATGTTTGAATAACAGCATCTTGTTTACTATTAATCTTTAATACCTGTATGTGCTGCAGAAATAGTTATCTTTTTCCACAATTCCTTAATCAATTAACTACATAATCAATTTCCAGAGTGACCAAAGCCTCAGCTTTCTTCTTACGCATTTGATAAAGGAAAATTGATCTTTTCCTGTTACATGTTGCTGAATGTGGCCCATAAATCACCATCCAAAACCAATCATTATCATGTTTTACAATGCAAGCACTCAATATCAAAATCTGTTAGGGAAATAGTTTTCCAATGATTTCTAGAAGCTCAGTCTGAGCTACTGTCCTCTTATCTCTTCAAATCTTACTAGGTATTTTTTCCTGTAAGTCATTTAAAAACGTAAAGCAACTGAATCTATGATAGATATATGAAATTAAATCACAGACATAAACGTATGATAATTTAAACTCTTATGTACACGTCATGTTCAGCAATCAAACAAAAAGTGAATTTATGTAAAATTGTTCCATAATGGGGTGAGTTCAGCAGAGTGGATTCAAAATTAGTGGAGCTTCCAGCAACAGTGAGGATATGGGCAAAACATGAAAGACATTGAGTATACCTTTTTTTTGTAGCACCTCTAGTAAAATAGTACATTGTATTCATTTTGTATTGATATTTTGTAGTCAAAATCAGAAATTAAAAAATAATCAAACACCAAATTGCTTCTTACAGATGTATAGCTGGAACAGTTTTTGTCTTTACTGCATACGTGTTTCCTACGTTTAGCAAGTGTGCAATTTGATTCTGTACATATGCTGTTCTTTCAATAAAACACAAATCTGCTTACTGCTAGCTAAGTTGTTTCTGAATAATTAGTAAATTCATGTAGCATAAACAGATAGACTCCATATTTTGTTCTAATTGTGTATACATTTGTGTTTCAAGTCAAATTTATAAGGAACAATGGATAAGGTAATTTATTTTAAAATAATAGTCTTGCCTGTCATTCTAGCAAGAAAGGGTAAAAACTCTCGATGGTCACTAATGTGTTAGTTGGGCTAAAAAAAAAGGTGAAACATTCTTTCTTATTATCCCTTAATCATAGGCAATTTCACTGATGCAGGGGTTTCATACCTTTCAGAGGGATGCCAAAATGACCCATCCAAGTAGATCAGCTACAAGGCAAGAGAAGAGAAGAAAAAAAATTTCACACATTTGTGTTCCTTTTGTAATGCTGCAGCTCCTCCTTCAAAATGATAGAAAGCATATTTGCACTTGGGGTTTGCATTTAAGTGAAAAATCTTTCTCCTTTTATATTGTATGTTTTGTTCAGTAATAAAATGCCAGTGGTGTTAATTAGATAGATGAAGATTGTTAAATGAGCAAAGTATTTGTTTCTGGTAAAAATGTGCTCTTTAGGCAGAATAAACATGAAACATTAGAGAATATATTTATTAAGAATAATGATTATAGGTACATTTTGTTCCTACATTGTATTCTTCAGTTTATAGAGTGATCTACAATCAATAATGAGATCTGCAGTAAGGAAAAATGCTAGAAATTATTGTATTTCAGCTACATTTCAAAGACTGCTGTTTTGAAACCATAATAAGACAATGTTATGTAGCTAAAAATGTTTTCTTCATTACCATAAATCTCTTTAAATGGTGGGAAACGAGAGAAGGTTGTAGCCCTCATCAGCTATATCACATCAAAAATCTAATTAAAATCTGAATATTCAGCAGTCAAGTTATGTTAAGGTATAATCAGGACCAGTGGTCAGCTTTTCCCAAGGCATGTGCATCCAAACATGCAGTAGTAACTAGGATTGGTCATATTGCCTCTGCTACTCATCCCTATCTCCTGACAGAAATCTCCTTGCCTCCAATTCCTTTTGGCCTGATTGAGGACGAGGTAGAGGGAAAGAAATAAACTTCTTTTTGCAAATCAATCTCTGGCTTCTTGTTACAAATTTAGTTATTGTTTATTTTTTTATAGTTGTCATGCTGTTTACAATAATGTTAGAAATAAGGTTTACTCTCTCCTTTTTTCCCCCCGTTCTAATCTCACTTATTTTGAATAAAGGATTTATTGTGTTTTCCTTTAAACAATATGCAGAGTAGGATTAGCTTGCCAATATATTCTAGTTCTTTGTGTTTATATATATACATGCAAGATTATCTCTCTCACACTGTTTTTTTTCTACTCTTCATTAATTTTAATGATTGTGTATTTCTACCATAAATTCTGAGCTCCCTGAGTGGTGTCGATCTCTGAGTGGCATTTGGTTTTCTTTCTTCCTTGGGTCTTTAACTTTTATTTAAAAATATTTAAGAAATGGTGCCACATGTCCTTGTATTTGTCCCCTTGAGTTATTCCTTACTTGCCTTTTTATCCAAAGTTCACTGACTCTGCTCAGTCTTTTATTCATTCATTATTCCACAAAGGGTGGCATTTTTTCAGGGTTTGAATAATTTTTTTGATGACTGTTTAAAATGGAATATTTTATGTGCTCTTGAGAGGTTTGCAACTGCTCCACATTTGCCATCTGTACCTGGAGATGTATTAATTCAGTGAGCAGGCTGTGTTTCTGGGTGATGACTACACAGACCTCAATCATGCTTTTGCAATTTTCACTCCCAAATTAAGTTTCCTGAGCAGCACTATTTGAGATGTATACTGAGATTGGTCTGTCCTGTGCAGAGCCACCATGAATGTAATACCTGAGTACTGCAGTCCCAATGCATTTTTCTTAATGAGGGAAGTAATTTTCATCATTTCTGTTTCACATATAGCTCAGCATGCTTCAGTTTATGACTGCCTGTATACTTCAACACAGATTTTCAGCTCCTCAACTCGTGTCCTAACTGCTGGAGTTTTCGTATGGTTACTGTGCTTTATGTGTGGTTTCTAACTCAACCTTTTAAAGGAAAACTCCTAAGAACATAGGATCCTACACAGTCTGAAATACCTTAGTTTTTGGATGAAAAATGTTTATGCATCATTTTACAAATTTGATTACAAACTTGAGTCCATCTGCTTTGTCATATTTTCTGTCTATACAGGTGCATGGCTTTTTTTTTTTTCCCTCTGGTTTTACATGTATGGACTTTCTCTGTCTCTTGTAGCAACATTCAAAAACATTAATATTTTATCTGCGGAGCCTGCTGAGCATTTCCGACACTTACCCTGGGAGGGGCACACATGTTAGTAATGATATCTCCAGCTGCTGCTAAATAAATCATAATGCCATCTTAAAAACATTGACAAAATAGAACCAGATTCCATATTGAAAGCTGGCCAATCTTTCATATGAATGTCTTTCGCAGAAATTCCTGGGCACCTGTTATAAGACTTACTCTTCACTTTTAATTAAAAGATATGCAGAAGTATTTTTATTAAATACCTAAGCACATATGGTCATCTCTTTTTATCTTTTGTTTCTTTTCCATACAGTGTAAAATCATCTGCCAAGCATTGTACTCTGTGCAAGGTTTGTGGTTTGAGGGTCATGTTGAAATAGGGAACCAGAAAGATGAAAAAATGGGTGTATAACTATGAAACTATGTTTGTATATCCAGTATATAAAATGCAGGTACTTCTCTTTTATTTGTCTTGTGCTGCTCTCTGGAAATGGAAACATAGTCATAGAATCATTTCCTACTGGAGAAGCACGAGTATGTTAGAGAATAAGTATTACCCATGTTTTAATAACAAGGAATGAAAACATACATGGGATGGGATTTTTAAATAACTCAATGGTACTTCCATATTTTTTGCCTATATGTACCCAAATGAAATCAGATTCATCAACATTGAAGGTTGCTTTGTTATTTTTCTGGTTTTCTATTCTATGGTGAATGGATAGGCTTCTGCCTTACTGTGTAGGTTTTTCTTGTAATGTTCTCTGCACTTTGTCATCTTTTATTCTGTATTACCTGACTTTTGTTTTCCCTGAAACAAACTGCACAGTTACAAAATTTACCACCAGCCTGGAGCATTCAAATTTACTGGTAACTCTTAATAGAAAGTCTCCATGTTCCTTTAGTGCTTTGCTTTCATGGGGGCTAAGAAATCCTTTTTAATAGTCTCTTTCAGAAATACGACTTTGAGGCAATTTCCCCCTGTGTATCTGCAAGCTCTGCAGAACGCAGTCTGCTTTCAACACAGGTTTTCAGGTAGTCATGTCTTTCAATCCTGCTGTGAGTTGTCCTTTTGAAACAGTATTTTCCCATTCTTTTAGCCTAATACCATAACACAAGAGTAATGGCAGTTGTCTTAAGATGAAATAAATGAGACTCTTAGGTGCAGACTGTGGAGAGAAGCATACGTAGGCCAGGGAATGTACTTAAACCATTGGCTGTTCTGCACAGTGGGGGAAGTACGGTGTATGCTCAGGGGAAACCAACGCTGTGAGCATTAACCCACCATTTTCAGTGCATAAGGCTCCTGTCATGCTGAAGTTCTGTGTCAGACAAGAGCTATTAAGAGCACACTTAACAACAGGAACTGGTGGAAATTTACTTGTATATGTTCTGATAGAAGTCACCGGAGACTAGTATGTACATTCGTTTGGAATGATTTCAACACCATGTGTGTGCACAAGCAAGAAACACCACCAAGAATCCTACATTGGGGTAGTGTACCACGTATCTGTTAATTTAAGCTTTGTAGAAAACATTGCCAAATCAGGAGGCCCCACATGCCTTTTGTTTAACTTGCTGCATATATTGCCTAACACCTTTAAGAAACTCTTAAAACACAGCTAATGCAAAGAGAATCCCTGACATTGTGTGCCAAGTTCAATGTTAGCATGGCTTATAGACTATTTCCATGCCCACAGGGCTAGAAATTCTGCCCAAGGCCATAGGAAGGGTGTCATATAGTTTGGAGTGACTTTATATGAGGAAGGATGTGATACAAGTACTGGATACTAGAAAGTAATAAAATATTTTAGATTAAAGGTAGAACTTACAGATTTTTATTTTCTTGTTTGAATGTATGCAAAGGAATGACAAGAAATCAGGGTTTTTTTGCTTGTTTTTCTTAAGTTTGTTCCCTTAATCTTGTTCTTTGAGCCATTTTGCTTTGTTAATGTCGCATAGGTAACCATCTATATTTTAAAAGTGTATTCTGTTCATTAGCCTCTTTTCTTTCAGTGAAGTACTCAATAGCCAGCAGTTTAATTGTAAGCTCATTTAAAATACATTGATAGTGAAAATAAAATAAATCTAGAGTTAAATCTAATGGATAAACCACTGAGACTATTAAAACTGTTCCATATAATAAATAAAAAAGGGGAGTAAAAAGAGTCTGGGATATTGTCATACACAAAGTACGCAAAACATCTCATCTGCTTTCTGGCATTAACCCAGCTGAGACCTAGCTACCATGTAAAAAACAGATTAAACTAACATCCATCAAGGTGAAAGATAATTATTGCTTGTGTCAGACAACACCTGTTTTTGCAGCATTCCTCAACTGAGTTAAACTAGAGACATGTTGAAGTTTTCCACTGAATTTTACATTTGACAGTTGCCTGAAGCAATTGTGTCTGTGGAACACCTTCACCTCTTCCTTTGATTACTTTTTGGATAGACTAAAAATGTTAAAACACTTAACAGAAAATTTCAGAAATTAAGCAGAAAATTCACCAGCAAAACATGTGAAGTTTTCGATGGACGTTTACTGAAAAGTATTACAATAGTCAGTCTTTTGTGAGGTCAGCATACAGATCTCTTGAAAACATTTATTTGGTAATGAATTCTGCTTACATTACTCAAGTGAGTAATCCCACTTACTTCAGTGGAAGTTTGCAAAATTTCAAGTAGCAGCTCCTAGATAATGCCATAATGTACTCCTGCTATCTTTAAGCAATACTACATAGGTTGTAAGGCAAGATGTTCAAATGACTGCATAAAGTAATCTGTATTTCAGGCACTAATTTCACAACAAAGTCGTTCTTCAGTTGTGCCAAAACAGCTTAGAATCCATGAATCAAAGTGGATTCTGTTACGTGAAAAGCAATGATACACATGAACAGTATAGCTTTCACAGGTCAGTTCACAGAAGGATTTGGAGGGTTTTTTCGGGTTTTTGGTTTTTTTTTCCTTTTTGAGAGATGTAGGATAAAGTTTGATTTTGTGACAATCTTTTGAAATAGACCTCTTAAAATAGAACTTATTTTTCCACTCTATAGAAAAAAACCCCATTGAAAACTCTGTGTCATCAACTACTCTACAAGGTACAATCTAATTTGTATCAGGTTAAATACCAAATACTAAATGTCCAATCCAGGGTTCACTTAGGTCAGATAAGGTGTTTTCATCCATTAAAGAAGGGTTTGGGTGATATCTGATAGAAAGGCCAGGTGGATGATTACGCTGAACAGCAGCCCCTGAATTAATTTGATTGGAGTATGAATACGAAAGGGTGAAAGTAATGGAGCACCAATCATGCCATTAAAAGCAAAACTGCCAGCACAGTGTAAACTATGATAAACTGTGTTCAAAAGGTAAAGAAAACCCCTCTACAAAAAATGTGCTTCCCAAGAGAGAGACACAGAAGTCCAAAGAAGAGAAAGAGCTGAGGTCACAGATGTGATGTTTATTGGGGCAATAGATCCAGAGGCAGCACAGCATGGCTCATTGCAAAAGGAGGCAGCAGTTAGCAGTGTTTGGTACTAGCTGCTTTTAATGACAGCTTCTGAAGATTGCACACAGATTTGAAAACAAACATGGTAAGATGGAGAAATGTGAAACAGACAAAATGTATAAGCCAAAGGCCCTAAAAAGAAAAGCTACTGCTACAAGTAAGTTAGGGTAGGCAGTTGTATCAGCACAGATAAAAGATGCAAAATCATCTTGTGTGAAATCTTTGCCAAATGATCAGGCAGAGAAACTATTTGTGCTACCTCATCTATTCTTAAGAGTTCTATCTGAGAGCGTATCAGAGCAGTATGGTCACAGCAAGGGCAGGGCTGGCACCACAAATAGAGGGTTTGAAGAGACTCCCATGGTACCTTTTCCATTGAAAACTCACTTGGAGGGCAGACCCTGGTAAGCAGAATATGTCCTTAAGAGAGTAACCGTACTCCTGAGAGAATTAAGAAAGTGGAAAACAGAACAAAATCAGTAGAGGAGACCACAAATTGGCTAAAGTCAATGGTCATCTCACCAGAAACTTAGTGACCCATAAAGATCCCTGAGTTTTTACCAAGATTGTTATGCAAGAGCAGTGCTAGGTACTGACAGAGGAAGAACAGTTAGTGACAAAAAAACCATGAACATTAAATAAAAAGGATACTCTGCAAAAATCATGGTCTTACAGTGGATGTCAGGATGACCAAGAAAATATTTCATAATACTTTAGCAACATGACCCCATTAATTTTCTAAAAACTTCAGAAGAACAATGGATGAACAGAGACCCAAATGTAACTTGACAGTACAGTAACAAGAGGCAGGAGCTAAGAGTATGCAAACAGTAGGATTGTGTCTGTGGAAAGTGTTTTAGAGATGGTGCCTCAATAGAGGATGAGGTCAGTGGAGAAAGCTGTCGATTATTTGAGCTGGAAATCTACATTGCTGTGAACTGTATTAACAATACAGCTGGTACTGATTACATAAAAGCACCACAGGAAATACCAGAAAGAGTAGATAAAAAAATGTCCTTCGGTTTAAATGTATGAAAAATACATCTTTGTAGTTATAGTGGTAACTGTGGATGGTTTTAGTGCATTTCTTTACATCTCTCTTTATGTATTGATCCTGTGCTTGAGAATGACTGACTTAGAGCATGATTCACTTACATCAAACCTAACTGAATAAAAGGTGTAATTGGTGATTAGAGAAGTGCAATGAGATCACTGGGAGGAACCAAATAATTAGCTTCCACACAATATTTTTCAGAGTTTTGTATTTCAGACAAATCTGAGCACAGACCTAACACACATTCTTTCAAATCCTAGCCATAAAAACTTCGTTATGGTTATAAAACAGAATAGTCTTTGCCCTGGAGTTTATAGACTTGAACTATTTCAGTGCCAAGTCTGTACTTCTACCTGTGTTAACATTTTAACTTCTACTACTGCCTGAAATAGTTCAAAACTGGTAGAGAAGAAACAAATGCCCAGGGCAACATACAATCTGAAGAACAAATCATTGGGATTAGCTGCCAAAGAGATGATCACAGCAGGAGTCTGGTCCAAGGAACTGGTCTACAGACCACATTCACCAGCTGAGTTCCATGTAATAAACCTCACCCACTTGTCTGCACAACACTGCATGCTCAAATTAGCACCAGTGTTGACCATGGTGCTATATTTAACTTACAGATTTTTCCCCATCTGTGACCTCCAGATGCCTACACAGCTAAAAGCTTTAAAACTCTCACCCGCTCACATCAGTTTCTAACACATCTTTTTTTTCTGGTGCTCACAAATTCAGTTCTTCCCCACGAATTTCTGCTCAGAAAGATAGCTAAAATATTGTTTTCCTAGACTGTTATTTCATTCACCTGTCTCACAATCATTCTTTCCACAGTCTAAGTCAGCAGAAGTGGTTCTTCTTCTAGGAGTTTCATAGCTTATATAATCTTCTCATTCAGCATCTAAAGGCTGACTCCTATTTTTAACCTGTTATGATGCCAGTGTCTATTTTCCACTTGCTACATTTTCAAAAGAGCACTGGAGTGCTTTCATCCATATATTTTGCAGAAGCTCCATTGAGAACTTCTAAAGAAATGCAACCTATTTATCTTCATTGCCCTTAGATACAATGCCTACAAAAAAATTGCCAACAACAGACTGCTGGGGTCCTGAGACGCCTGCTCCTCAAGCTGATGAGTATTGTTCTGGTGTTCTTTTGTAAAGCTCTGTTATAATTTGTGCTCTTTTATTTAGTGGTATAGCTCTTTGGGGCATGGACTCAGGAACTCTTTCTGCTTTGCATTTATGCCTCATTGCTAGGGCCTGCAGCGTTGCCTGCAGAAGAACAATTAATAACACTACTACAAAACTTGTACACACAACAGTCCATAAATGGAAAGACTAACTTCTGCATGATCTACTGGCTATCTTGAATTGCCTTGCTACCCAACCTTTCTTCAGCATCAAGCAGGGAGATTCTGTTTGATTAAAAATGTCATGTGTAAACACAGACTTTTAAAAAGCCTGTGGCATTTGCTGCATAGTTCCAAGCACTGTACTCTGCACTCATTAGCTACTTTGCTTCTGCTTAGTCCAGAATTAATAAAACCGGTCCCATCCAATTTCAGTGGCACTGTTTGCTTCTAACTTTCTCCCTCCAAATCTCTTAAAAATGCATGAATCAACACAGCAGTCTGACAAACCATTTTAGGAGCTGATTTGATTGATGCTTCTGTAATAGGTTGCCAGTACAAGTCCTACAACAAATTAGAAAGAAATGGGAGAGCAGGGGCACTCACAGGGTCCACAGAGCAAGGGTCAACTTCCTAAGTCTCACAGAGGATTCAGTGTTTGGGTGGGGGAATGGGTTTGATATACTGTTCTGAACTTCCCAGAAGAAAGGCATGGGGATCTGAGGGATTAAACACATATTGGTCATCCACACCTGTCATTGGGAAGGTAACAGCAGCCTCAGGGGTGCTGGCAACAAAATCTTTCCTATCTGTTATCATTCCAGATGCCAGAGCTAACTTTCTCTCTGGGTCACAAAATGGATGCCAACAGCCACTCCCCCAGTTTAGAGAGGGGCAGGAAGCAGCACAATCACTCCCATATATTCGAGATGAAAAGAAATTCTCCTTTTTGCATGACAAAATGTTTGACTGGAAAGCTATGCCCAGCAAGACTCACTTAGCAGAGCCACTGGCAGCAGCTTGAAAACCGTGGGGTAAATCTGTGACGGCACAATTGTGGGGTGTGCATACTGCACCTGGGGTCCAGGCTTGGGAGGGTTTGTGGTTCTTGGCAGGGAATGCTTGGGATGTTCAACAATCAGGCAGGGCAATGGAGAAATTCCACTTGATCTCTTGGGAAGTCCAGAAGTTTAATTCATTGGGCATCTGGGGTGTCGATTTAGATACTTCATGGAGAATATATAGAATTGATCAAGTTATTATTTAGATTATTTTTGTGATCTCTGGAAAGAATACAATTACTGGTGTGTACAAAATGTTACTGCTTTAGATCATATCCCGGTATGGAATTTCAGCTCAGTGTTGCCCTTCATCAGTAACGCACTGTCAGCTACTTCACATATTTTAGGAGCACGGGTGGGTTCTGAAAAAGAAAATAAGTAAACAACGATAAAAAGGATCCTCAGCCATCACCCTGGCTGGCAGGGAGGGCTGTTTTCAAGGCACAGGTGGCACAATCCTTTCCAGGTGACGCTGCTCAGGCCTCGCCGGCGCCGGGCTCGGGGTGCGCAGGGGCGGCCGGAGCGGGTTCCGGGGCCGGCGGTCCCGTCCCGTCCCCGCCGACGGGATCGTTTGGGCGCTGCCTCCCCCCCGCTGCGGCTCAGCCGGTGCCCCGCGAGCCGGCCCCTGCCAAAGCCCGGCGGGTTTGGAGCCTTTGCGAGTGCCGTGCCGTGAGGGGATGCCGGGACCGTGACTCGCAGGTACATCGGGGCATCCCTGCGTTTGGCTGCTTGGGACGAAGCGGGGCCGCAGTCGGCTTTGGGAGACAGCTGAGGCGCTTCCTCATTTTTATCTGCATCTGTGTTATCTGCTGATTGCCTGGCCAGGAGCGGAGCAGGACTGCGGAGGGTAACGCGTGCGGGATTTACGCGGAAAATGAAGCCCCCGGCGGAGCCACACGCTGGAGCCGGGAACGGGAACGCCCGGCTGGGGCTGCGCCTTCCCCGCTGTCCGGGTGGGACCCGCCGCGCCTGCCCGCCCCGGCAGAGCCCACCCGGCTTCCCCACCCCTCTCTT
>VZRS01004466.1:0-119453 GCA_013398055.1 Ifrita kowaldi | reverse complement strand
TTTTTTAATGCAGCGAGATAGGTATTTCCTTTCCTCATTCCTGGTGAATGCTCAGCTCTTGGGTGAATAGAAAAAAAAAAAGAGCAGATATCTTGGACCTAAAACTTGCCAGCAAATGCAGTGGAAGGGCTAGAAACGCAGCTGGACAAGCAGGCTTTGGAGTTAAATGGTAAATTTGGAAGACTGTTAGAAAAGAAAGTTGGTGATGCAAACTGTCATGAAATTGCTTTAGAATTTTCTGAATCTTGAATTTCTCTTCCTGTCATAGTTCAGCTGCATAAAAACATACAACTGTATTAGTGAGCTGTAACAGAGAGGTGATATTAACTGTGAGAGGGTTAGTGATTGCTACAGCTGCTCTTTGTACGTAATCTCTGGGCTGCTTTTCCTCATTCTTTTGGATGGAAGTAATGAGTGACTCCAGCCTTACAGGCTGGTGAAATACAGGGCTTTGTGTGGTATGATTATTTTCACAGGGAATTTATACAGGACTGAACAGTTGTAGGAATTTATCACTCTTTGGATATTGTAAGGCTCATTTGAATCCTATGTAATACGTAGTAAGCATTTCTAATGTGGTCAGAAATCTTTGTCATTCATACGTACCAGTGAGTTAATGAAACTGCTTGTGAACTTGAAGTACAGAAAATCTTGTAGGGTCTTAATAATTTTAAAAGCCTCAAAGTGTTTTCCAGGTTTTGTAGGTTGATAGGATAAAACTGATAAAGCACGAATTGAGATTGCTGTAGAATTTCTAATAATTTCTAATTAAGAAGGGACAGTAGTAGTCACAAGCATGCAGGCCAAGATTTAGGAGGAGCATCAGCATAGGAATCTTAAATGCCCTGTATTTTCCCAGTTTTTAAAAGGCTTTTGCTGGTATGTATCAGGAATGAAGGTAACAAGCCTTTTCCTTTTGGAAAAAAGTATCTCTGCTTCTCCATAATAAAAAGAATACAGCCTAAACATTGAAATGAAATAGCAGTGCAAGGAGCCAAGTGAAGTCATGTGTGCAGAGTTTGGTTTGTTTTTTTTTTTTTTTTAACTAACTTTATCTGTGAACTCTCAGCCTATAGGAAGCTTCAATCTTGTCACAAATGCAGCTACAACTTGTCCTGGGGAAGCCTTTGTAATGGGGTCAGGTAAAGTTCAATGAACTACCAAACCAGCACTATTTCAGAAATGCTAAGGTGCTCTTTCCACTGATCGCTGCACTCTCTCTGCCTGTTATTAAACTGGTAGTTTTTACAACATCAATAAAGAACTTTCCTACCCAATTGCCCCAGACAAAGGCCTGAAAGCTAGGTTTAAACTATGAAAACTTTGTGTTAGGTTCATTTAGATTGTTTTGCTGTGTCAAATACTCACTTGAGTTCAAAAGTTCAGATGAACCATGAACTTTGTCATTTCACAGCAGGCAGTTCTACAAATATAATCCGAAAGTGAAAAAACATGGTATATTTAAGGTGCGTTTGTTGTTCTGTGTGGAGTATACTTGGAGTTCTGCATTTGCAAAGTTCTGCTTGACTTAAAAAAACCTTTTAACTATTTAAAAGACAAAAAAACCTAAACACAATTAAGCCAAATAATTCCTTGATCCCTGACCTTTTAGGCTTTCAAACCAACACATATTCAGTGACTAATCATTACTGCACAAACTAAACCCAGCTAATCTTCTTAATAAATTGTGAAGTCTTGTATGTCTCATGGTTTCAGTGATGGCTTTTCTCCCTGTCTGGAACATTGCAGAATATCAAAACAAATGGGTCATGGCTTTATGTATTTGTTTAAAGTTTGAATCTATGTCATCTCATGATATAGTCTTGAGTTGAGAAGGTTTTACAAGCCTATGTGAAGTATAAGACTGGTAGAAATTAAAAATCAGTCAATGCAATTTTCACCTACTTGCTAGAATATGAAAATGTGCGGACAAAACCAGTTTGTGCAAAACTATTTTTTAAATGTGGAAATTTACCAGAAACTGAAGAGCCTGTAATAAATTCAGCTTCTTTTTCATGGAAAGGAATTCCTTATGCATACTCTCTTCTTCCTCCTAGAAGGTCTGGAGTCTCAATCTATCAGGAAGAAGCAGCTTTTTTTTTTTTCCAGACTTCAGTTTGGAATTATAAGTAACTTTAGGCTGTTGTCCCTGACAGTTCATTAGTTGTAATTCAAGGCTCTCTGTCTGTAAAAAACAAATTAGAAACCTCCAAACACAGCAGGACATTATCTGAAATATATTTTTCAGTATCACATATATTTTCTGATTTTTACATTACAGTAATTTTGAATTTGTGCACTTTTCTTGATGCTGTATGAGACCTGAGACCTCATATGGGGTCTTATAATTTGATTATAACACTCTAGGAACTTCTCATTTAAGAAAAGAAAAATAATTACAGATTCTGGATAAAACTTAGTCTCTATATGATGCACATGCTTTTGGCAGAGGGAGTAATTTAATTGTTTGAAATAATTCATTATTGTCCTTGCATTAGTGAGCAAAGAACAGATATGAACATAGAGAAGAAATTAGCAATCATGTGAACAGCAAAGAGAGGAGAGTGAGGAAATGTTGCATTTAGTGGACATCTGCAAGAGTTCACCAGCTGTGCTGCTAAGCCCATACTTGCAGTTGAGATTGTGATTGAGCTTGTGATGCAGGCTGTGATTACTACTAGGATCACTACCCTATCTCCTTCCTCTTTCTGGAGGTTTGTGTCTGCTAAATGGAAAAAATACACATTGTAAGAGAGTGCGTTGCACGTCTTGTCTGATAGTTGCAGGTGTGGGTTGTCTTGGGCAGTTCTACTGCAGCATCTTGACCAAGTGCACCAATTCTGGGGATCGGTGACGCTTAACTCATGGGCTAGCTCTGCTGCAGCAGGCATGAGCTCTCTTCCTGCTTGAAGGCTGTCGTGGAGAAAGCCAGGGAAACAAAAGTAGAAATTCCAGAATACAAGCCATACATTTCTGTGGCAATAGCTTCCTACTAGTGCTGGCAGGAAGCTTTATGTAATGCATCAGTGGTTTTCAGCATGAGCCACAAACCTACTCGGAAGTTTTGATTATAACCTAATTTATATATATGCGTGTAAGTCTTTCCTCAGTGCCCTTATGCTGGGTAAAAGTCTCAGAGCAGTACAACAAGTTTTCAGGATTTTAGATCTGGGTGAAGAAGACAGTCTTCTGAGAGCTCTCCTGCCCTGTCTTCCAGCATTTCTGGTGGGTGGGTGGTAGGGAAGTGGCTTCATCACATCTGGGCAGCCTTCCATAACATGGTCAGCAAGTGACCTCAGAAACTGTGATATAGGCTGGCTTCAGAGATGGCTTTAAGCCACCTGAGCATTCTGTCATTTCTGTGAGAGCTCTGTGTAGAGGAGGTACAACATACGGGCGGCCTTCCTAAACTGCTGTATAACTTGTGAGCTGAAGAGAATTTCAGGGAGGGTGGTGGTTGTTATTTGGTTGGTTGGTTTGTTTTTCCAAGGTGCAGTTTAGACCAGAGTCCTGTGTAAGTTTCCAGCTGAAGATAGAGTCAGCTAAAGATGAGGTGGCCCTTCACTGATTCCAGTTGTTGGGGCTGGTATAGCAGTTGAACAGCTAGGAAGGATAGGCTACTTTTCTTCTATTCTGAATATGGCCAGTGATTTTAAACACAGTTTTCTTTTTCCATTTAGGAACATGAGTTTTACTGAAAAAATATTCTCCTGAAACCAGGCTGCAACACTAATAATGTTAATACAGCACTATACTCTTCATTGTATTGTCTCTTTTAGTTAACTTTAGTGAGATAATAGAACAATATTTGTCTACTTATAGATATCTCTTGCACAAATAGGTGTTCAGGATCTAGTTCATTGTGGTGGGTTCTAACAGGTGAAAGCTAAATAGGTCTCCTGTTTTCATCATCACTTCTAAATGTGTAGTAATTGCAATACAGTGCATTTAATGTATTTTAGAGTTAGACTGAGAAAATCAAAATCCTAAAAAAAAGTGCAACTCACTTTTTTATTAGATGTTTCGACCTCTAGTTCATCTCAGTTCTGTGTGGGTATGAATAGCAAAAAAATGATAGTCACTGAGATTAATTACTAAAGCTGTGTGAAAAAGGTCAGACTTGTCTAGTACCGTTCATAAATTAGACTGCATTCATCTCGTATTGTTTTGACTGAAGTAGAATAATAGTGGTGATAAATGCAATACATTTTTCTATTCAGACTGCTCTTAATTGGAGTCATCAGATTATTTAGTGAATGGAAATAAGTCCAGGATGGGAGAAAGACAGGCGTAAGAATTGTATTGCTCATTAAAGCTTGAATTACTCGGTTTTCTAGTTAATTATAATTTGTTGTTTGTTTTTACAAATATGACATTTACTAATATTTGCTATGAATTGTAATTGTGTCAATAACTTTATTTAGGTAACTCATGATCAGCATAGAAAGAAAACACGTTGCCTGCTTTGAGAATGCTGAAATCCTGGGGTTTGTTGATTTAAGCACCTAATATGATGTCAGTTTTTATCAAGATTCTTGAGACTTCAAATGTTGACTTGAAAACCTGAAATAAAAAGCTGATTTCAGATACTAACCTCTTACTGGTCCTTTTGCACATATTTGGGAAAGAGAATTTTCAGTGGTGTTTTATCCTTTTGGCTCTGCTTGCAAGTTAAGTAATACTGAAAAACCATTAAGGTGATTTCAGAAACGTTCTGTTTAGACTTGACATAAAAATATTTAAAATATTTTTGGATGACAATGGTGGAAAATTTGTACACTTTTTCCCAGAGTGGTCGAACAATTACTAGTTCAGTGGTTCCTGGTCTTATCTATACAATGCAGTAGGCGCTTTGAACTACTTTTTCCAATAGTGTCCTTTAAGGGTAAATGTGTTACCTTTTTACTTCATAAATGCATTGTTACTTTGGTTAATTGCTAGATTTACTGGTCTTCTGGGAATTGACATGGAGTTTAAAGGGAAGTCACTTAAAAACTGAACAACAAAAAGCTGAGACTGGCACTGACACCACAGAGACCAGGCTTGTGCACTAGTGTATGTCTTTACTGTGTTAACAGAAATCACATCGAAGGTGCAGGAACCTGATCCTCTGACTGCTCAGAAGTCTGAAAATAATTTGGTAGTAAGGTGCCTTCCCAGAAGGGAAGAGGGAAGTGGTAAACTGCAGTCCCAACTCTAAGTCAGTGTGGTCAAGTCTTGCAGTAGTTTGGGCAGAGAGACTGTGGCTGCAAGAATTCCAGTTTTACCATTGGTCCGCCGGAGCTGTGAGATATTACTTCTGTGACTTGCCCAAGTGTTTGTCTCTAATTGCCTTAACAGGAGTGTTGAAATACACAGCAGCATACTTGTGAATGGCAAAGAAGTAGATTATGAAAAAAATAGGGAATAAATGAGAATGTTAGTTGTAAGAATTCCAACAAGAATTTTGTCTTGGCTTTTGTCTGCATTGAGAATCTCAAGTACTTTGACATCCTGCTAAGGATACTGTCAACAGAGATCTTTGTTTTGAACTTATTTCCCCTTTTCCTGTCAAAGGAGAGTTACTGACAGCAGGCTAGCCATACCTTAACGTATGTTTCATATCCTCATCATCATCAGATCAGGTACCTGGCCAAGTTGTGCTTAGCAGGTCTAATTCTTTGCATTGTTTGCTGACTGCAAGACTACAGGTTGCCGAAGCCTTCAGGACTGCCTCCTCTCAGAGAGTTGCTCAGCTGCTACCCTCTCTTTCCCCATTCTTCTTCGAATTGCTTTTACTATAACTGCTAAAAGCATTTTTTCTAGCTTAGATATTCTCCTGGCTAGATAGAAGTGAGAAACTGTCAGTACCGGCTTCACAGCCCATAAAAGACTCAGTGCTATTCATAGTTTTCACCACAGTATTTTGGAAAATATTCTATTGTAGGAAACTTTCAGGGTGCATTTCTGTACCCTGTGGACCTGCCCGGGGCCACACAGTACAGAGACCTCCTTGCTGGTTTGTTTGTCTCCACATTGGTATGCCAGAAGTGCTGCTCACTGGTCCTGGGCCCAAGGATGTTATCCCACTCCAGTAAAAACTCAGGAGGATTCACTACTTCATTGTAATGACAATGCTGGTGAAACATCCACTGCTGCAGTTTCTGATATGGCCAGTTCTTTAAACTCAAGTTCTGCATGTATTTGTTTTTAATGCTTTGAACAAGCTTTACCAATTTCCACAGGAGCTGTGGAAGTAATGGACTTTTTGATGGCATGTTTCCAGCTTGAACTGGAGAGTGCTCTTCATACAACACTGCCATAATTTGTTTTGGCTTTGTAAAGTCGGTCCAAGGAAATAAATTTCTTTCTTTGAGCAGTTCACTGTGCAATCTATAGATGGCTGCCTCTCAGACTATCTCTTTCCATTCCTTACTGTCACTGACTGATTGTTCAGCCTACATCAGGGACATCTGAACTTTCTGTAGTTTTTTTGTTTTCTCTGAAACAAAGAGATCTCAACTGGTGAATCTGAAACTTTGTGGACATGCTGGAGATCAGTATCTATTCCAAGGTCAAATGATGCTGTACTTGTTTCTTTTGCAGTTTGGATTCCATGTGCTTCTATAAGGTATTAATTCCTTGAAATTAATCTGCTTTATTAGCATTATTCCTTCTGACATCAGCCTCATGTAAATACCAATAGGGAATGACACAGCTACCTCAGCTGTTCTGTTAGTATAGGAAATAAGCTTTTTCAGTAACACTGTGTTTTAATGGAATGGCTGTCACAAAAATGCACAGAAAGCACAGCTCAGGCAAAGTAGAACAGAGGAAATGCCATCTTCTACCCTTACTTTGGGAGCTGGTTATCTCCTCACACAGACTTGTGTGTGAGTGCTTGGAGCAGGCTTGCTTGAATGCAAGTGGGATGGAAACTCTGGGGAACAGGGATGGCTGCTTAGAGAAGTGCAAGAGAGGAGAAGGAAAAGGTAAAACCAAGACCTGAGAAATTGTTTGGCCTGAGAAGATGGATTCATCGTATCTGTCAGTGGCACTTTCAAACAGTCCACGTTTTAGATGTTCTTGCATCTGTGATCTCTGCTCTGAAAAATCTCCGCTTGCATTCTTTCATCTTACAGCTGGAATATTGAATAAGTGACCTTTTCTGACTCAGACACATTGTTGTCTCTGACCTCCTCACATCATGGCTTCACCTTTGCTGCTGCCAGATGCCTGACTGCTTTCCACCTCCCCTGTCTCTGCACCTCCAGAAGTGTCCTTCATTCCTAGCTGAGTCTTTCCTGTTGGTCTGTCGCAGAGCTGCTTTTCTCCCCACTTGCCTCTCAGATCATTATAATTTACAGGCATTTACTTTTTATTCCACTTTAGGAAAGTAGCTTCCATATGGAAAACACATTTTATTTGATGTTGGATTTATCCAGGAGTAGATCTTAGTCATAATAACTGTTTCTCATTCAGGGTTGCTGCTTTTCTTTCTGTATTTTCCAGCTGGACTGTTTGAGGCATAGGAGGTCAAGTGACTTGTCCCAGACTATGAGTCAGTGCTGTGAATTTGGATTAGTACCCAGTATCCTAAAGGCTCCCAGTTTTCTCCTCTGACCATCACTAGACCATGCAGCATCTCTGAAAGGATTGGCTCTATGGAAAAATACAAATTAAGAACACTGAGTTTGAATCTTTAATTCCCAGAATGTAGTTATTGAGCCTTGTTCATATTACAATGAAAACATGTTTTTTTAAGTAAATAAACCACGTAACAGCTTTTTGGGTTTTGGCTTTGTCTCTTTCTCTGCCCAGCTAAGTAGTGGCAAAATGTTTTTATCATAAGCTAATACAGGAAGCAAAACATGAAAGGGAAGAAATCTAGAAATGTTTGGCCCAACAGTGGCCATGATTTAACAGATATTTTGGACAGACTGACTCTTTTTGTAGCTGCTTGCAGTTGATTGCCTCTTCCATTTAATTAGAGTATACTGCTGTTTATAATTTGAGGTTAAATCCTCCTCTTTGTTTGTGATATATATATATTGAGTTTTCCCAAGGGTACCTCCTGGAATGCTTAGCTAGTGTCTTAATTAAGACATTTTGTTTTCACAGCAGCTCTACAGTGTGAAGAGGATATTCCCTCATCTTGTGAAGTATGACAAAAGTGCAGGGAAGTTGGTGCAAGGGTTTCTGCTAAGTTTGTGACTCCAGTCTGAGGTGTTTAGGCCTGATTCATCGGGGAAAAGAAGGGTTGTTGCTTATGATTTAAAAGATTTTGGCTGTTATTGGCTGTTTGTATTCAGTAGAAACTGAATACAAAAATTCCTTATTTGTGAGCAAGATGTATGTGTTTCCACAAGATGGCATTTCATAGAGCTGGTCCCACAGGAACTTATGTCACAGCTTTTGGACTGCCAAGCCCCTATAGCTTGCTGTCTGACTTCTTGAAGAAGACATGGTATCTTCTGCAGACCAGAAATCTTTTGCTGAGGTCTGATTAAACCTTTTTGTTTTCTTTCCCTATCCACTGCTCCTCACCCTAGTCTCCAAGCTGACTTCATGCAGGTGTGACATAGTGATCTCTCAAGCCAAGTCTTAAGCCCTTGTTCTTAAGCATTCTAGTGCTGAGCATTATCATGTGAATATACTGATGGGGCACTGCAGCTCTCCAGAAGACAGTCCCACATCTGTCAAGAGGAACATGAATGTTCAGATAAAAGAGAGTCATGAAATTATGGGCAGTTGAAAAGAGACTTTTATAGTGCAAAATGATTCTATGCTTCTGGTCAGCTAAGCAGATTCTGGACATGACTGGTTCCTATGTCAATTTTTTTTTGACGATCAGAGTTTGTAACACAGTACTGATATCCATTTCTCTTTAGATTATCTCTCCGATGTAAACATCGCTGTAGCAGATCTGAGACCCTTCCTCCATGAATGCAAATTAACCAGCTAGGTTTTAATTTAAATTTGAATTAAAAATTTGAATAGTTTTGTAAGTCTCTATACAGGGGGAAATACAAATGGCACTCTCATTGATGCTTCCTAAAAGTACTGTGTAAAGAGCTTTAGGCACAGTAATTTAAGGTTACATTGAAAAAAATGGGCACAGATGAAAGGGCATCCACATGCCATAAGATTCCAAGGGAAATATTTCTAGGTTAGCAATTCTTATAAGATGTCTGCTCTTTGAAATTCAATCCTTATGGAAATTCATATTCTCATGAAAATTTCAACCAACTCCTAACAGACTAGAAGTGAATAAAATCTGTCTGGTTTTGATTTTAACTGGAGTCAAAGCTGTTCATTCAGTATTGGACAACTTCAAGGAGACTGACTCTCATAGCTGAAGCTGATTTCTTTCTGAAATGTTAGATGAATCAGGGCATTACGGTCAAGGTTCTGATTATAACGCCTCTCTAACTGACTTCATGTAATCATGTGCACGCATAACTTCTTAAACTCATTTTGTCTGTCAGTTTACACTGATACATGCAGAGTGAGGAAGTGTCACATACTACAGAGGGGAGACGGTGTTGGTTCCACTTGATTTTATTTTGTTTAAGCTTGAATTTGAACTTTGGATGTAGGATTTTCCAAAGGATTGGGTACTTTTAAGGCACAGACACTTGTGAAATGGAGAACATTTGGTTCAACATTGTTAATCTCCATTTGAAGAATGCCATGGTGAAAAGAAAATATTTTGTTTTTCAACGTTGTCTGCTGTTTTTCTGCCTTTGAAACTTTTCTGGGATAGCGGAATGGAAATATAATATAATGAATGTGTTATGCAAATTAATTTTTTTTTCTCTCTGTAAGTGAAAAATGTTTTGTTTTAGTGCTAGCTTGTCTGAAAAGATGGGTTACTCTAAATAGCAAATTGCAGTTTGCTTGCTTTGTTGTGGGGCTGCAGTATGCAAACTTGCAGTGTAAACTGTTGCATTCAAATGAGAGAAAATGAGGACTAGGGAGGCTTGCTTGGTTTTTCACCTGCTGCAGTGAACTTCTGACTTCAGAGAATTTGTGTAAAGCCTAGAAAAGCATTAAAGTTTTACAGCTACTGGTCTTTCATCAAATCATTGGTAGCAACCATGCTTGAAATTGGTCCCTTGGGTTTCATATATGCAACACAAGAATATAATTTGACTTTCACTCTTTCCCATTTTGCTTTCGCTCCCATTTAATAAAAATTACCAAACACTTTGGAAGGTCTACATTGCAATGTGCTTTGCCAGTGTCCCATAACTGTATCCAATAAGGAGAATGAAAATGTTTACTTTTTCTTTATTTTCTTTTATTTTTTTGATCAGCCCTTTATATTACCAGTGGCACTTAACAATGAAATTTTTTTCTTTCTTCCACAGTACACTACTAACTGAGCAAATGATAATTTTGCTCATGACACAGAGATTAAGATAATGTAAAGTACATTTTAGTAACATTCCCCATTAAATGACGCGTTTACTTTTTGAATTTCCACTGCCCAATCGTTTTGTTCCAGCAACTCTGCTCTTGAGGTTAGTTGTCAAACATAGGAAGAGGTAGTTTGCATGAAAGGGTCTGCCCTGTTATTGAAAAAGGTTAATAATATGAAAACACTTTTTTTTATTACTAGGTTTAATTTTTATTGCAGTTATCACTGAGCCTTTTTTTTTTTAATTGGTAAGGAAAATACGTTGAATTATTTAAGTGAAAGCACAGCTTCCACAAATTTTGCTACTTTGAATAATTGGCAAGTTAAATTCAGCAAGTTCTAGCAGTGTTTTGTTTGGGGGAGGGGGAAGGTGCCTATATGTGTAAGATTTCCCCTGAAATGAGGGGGGAAATCTGTGGGAAATCTGTTTAATCTATATTGATTTTTTTTTAAATCAGTTATGACATGGTGCACCAAGAATGGCTATTTCCCTCTCCCCGCACCTTCCATGAATTCTTCAACAAGTAGCAAATTATTTAAGATAAATGCCTACTGCTGTAGACAGCTGCCAGAATAGAAGTGAAAATAAACTGGTGAAAGGAAACTGCCCAGTTCATGGAAAGGGCAGCAAGGATATAGTGCAGCAAGTCCATGACACTTCTGGATACACATGCTGAAAGACTTACCCTGGCTGGCCTGCTACAAATCTCCCAGTAATTCATTAAGGGGAAACGCTCCTTGCAACATTTCACTCCTATTTTAACACCCTTTGTCTTTACCTTACATACTCAGTGGGTTCATTCCTATGTCAAGTGAGCCTCAGTGAAACCAGTTTTTCATTCCTGATAGAGCATACTGTTTTGCTCGAGTAGAAAGATTAGATGGATGTTTTTACTGTAAGTATTTTAGCAGTCTATGGTATTTTTTCAAGGTTTGGGGTCAAAAGAATGATATCATCATTGTGACCCAATAAACAATGTAGAATGAAGTAATTTTACTAGTGACTGAAACGGGCATGAATGTTGTCATGTTTTCCCATAACTTTGAAGAAACAGTTACCCTCTAAATATAATACGGTCAGACATATATTAATATGGAAGTGGAAAACCATGTCCTGGTTGTTCTAATCTGCTTCAAATCTTTGAAATTACAGAATTAATTTCTTTTCATTGTCACAGGGCCAATTTGCTACAATTGTCTAGGGAGGAATCCCATTAACTTCACTCTGATTTTTTTTGTGAATGCTGACCATGGGATTTGACCTGTTTAAAAAAAGCAGCTTGCCATTTATTTCAGCTAGTATTTAGTTACATCAAGTGTCTCTATTCCTCCTTATGTAACTTTACAACCCGAAAGACGGTTGTAGCTGAGTCCTGCTTTAGTAATTTTGTATTTCTAAAACAGATCAGAGTGATGGGACAATACTTGAATTTACACAATACTGACTCAAATATGTTGGCAGAAAACTGGGTCTGGATAACCTGAGTGTATCCACAGAAGCTAAACTGTCATCTTTTGCTCATAGTTTACAGTTTTATGGTATTAGACAGGTTGGGAGAGCGAAGTATGGCAGTACCAGTACCTCTGGTATAGTGTTGGTGTTTTGTTGCTGTTAGTTCTGGGGGTGGGGCAGGGCGGGGCAGAGGGAAGGTTGCTTGTTTGTTTTGGGATGTTTTGTTTGTTTGTTTTAAATGTAATGGCTGCATAATGGCATACTGGCACTGAGCCTAATACTTTGAGCATAGTTTGTGAATGGATCCATGAAGAGAAAGTTTCAGAGCAGTTCTATCCAGCATACAATTCAAGAAGCAATCTGTTTTACATTAGTGCGCCTCTGGCTACAGATTACAGGGTTTTTAAAGTCTTGTTGTTATTTCCTAGTTTATAAAATAGCTCATCATTGATGGTATTCTGTGTAGCCTTTGGATTTCATTCATAAACCTTCACAGTTTGATGGGATTTCCATGGCTGAGACACATTCCATTGTGCATATGCAAACATCCATACGTGTGCATGCTGCAGTCTTATCTGTACAAAGGAAACTCCTCTTTAGTGGGGGCATATAAATAAAACACCTTCTGACTGAAAAAATGTTTATACTGGGCCAAGAGTGGTCTGCATGTTCACATTGGTCCAGTAAGAAAACTAACCTCTCTAATATTTGGAAGTCTTGTTGCCTGATTGATTGTTTGTTTGTTTGCTTGGTTTTAAATAGTTTTCTATAGAACTAGCCAGTGTCACTGGCTACCACAAGCTAGGCTGATGTAACTCCTGTTAACTCTTCTGCGGATCTAAGCTCAGTCAGCGAGCTGCTGTTTCCTTGGTTTAACACAAATGGTAGTTGTAACTAGGATGGAAACTTCCAATGTTAGAAAGCAAACCCTGTGCACAATAGTTATTTTTTCACTCACTGCAATAAGTTTGAGACTTCAGCACCTTTTTTAAGTGTACACCTTTGCAAATGATTAAAACACTCATTGTTTTATGTGGGTGTATGTTTGCTGTCCATTTTTTAAAAATCCAGAGGAATCCCTGTTTGGCATGATGTGGAAGTGCCATGCTTGACACTCTTTCTTATTATGCACACAGAACATTATTAAAGTTTCCTTTTCGTCCTTACATCTCAGCATTGCTGTCTTTCCTCTGGGATTGTATTCTGTCTCTAAATATTGTTTAAAGTACTATGATTAGTTAAAAAAATCTCTCCCTGCTGTGACACGTAAGTGCATCCTCTGCTTGATACCCTGTCATGTGCTTTGTGCTTTGAGAGCAGGACACAGTGAAGTTTTCCGAATTCCAGCAGCAGAGCTCACAGTATAGTGTTCCTTTTCACCATTTTTGAACCTGAAATTTCACGTGTGTTTTATTCTGGTTACTTGTAATAGCAATCTGTCATGTTGCTTTGTATGACTAACCCACCAACAGTATCCCATGCTTTGATCAGCTTGCATTCTGGTTCTTTGGGCTTACTTGCTTTTTCCTGTTGCGTGACTCCTTATCCTGATTGTAAATTGCATCCTCTAAACAACAGATATCTACCTCAGTGCTGTCTTAGCAAAAGCAGGCCTTCAGAGAAATGCTAAATCCAAGTACTATTAATATGAAAAGTAAATGGTAATGAAAGTAGAACAACTAAAGAGAGTAGTAAACTTAATAGCTAAGAGAGGAAAAGAAAGAGTGATGAGTCTTAATAATAGTTTAAGTGTGAATGCAATGGTTTTAGCTAATGACTTGCCATTACGAACATCGCAATGAAATAAAGTACCTGGTAAAGCGGTAGATTCCCTGGTTTTTTATAACAACTACAATTAGTTAATTAGGGAACTGCTTGCAAAAATGTTTTGGTTTGCCAGTTGAGCTGTACTAGCAGGAATTATTACAAGCTCATGAGCATTTAGCCTAGCACAAAAATGCAGAATGATTCAAATGGAAGTGAAAAAAAGACACTAAACTGTGCTTTGGATCACAAGGGTATTTTTTTGCCTGCTTATAGTATGCTGTTTATAATTGAGAAATAAACAGTTGTTTTATGAATTAAAATGTTAGATGTACTTAACAGGTCTAATCTAAAATGTGTTTTCTATATTTCTCCTTTTCAGAATATTAGAAATTGACATATATGAGAACTGAACATTTTAGAGGGCATAGTCTTGGTGCCTAAAAGCAATGATCTCCTGAAGTACAGGTAATATACTTAAAAAGGAAGCAGAATCACATAAAATGTGATTTTTCTTTTTTTTTTTTCCAGAATTCAGGTTTGGGCCCTGGTACACCCCCTAATTTATCTTGAATTTATTTCTTGATAGGAACACAGAGGCAGAAAGGTTTGTATTACTGCTTGGAGATGTGGCAAAACAGTTTTTTAACCAAGTTCTGAGGGAGACTTCGAAAGACTTAAGAAAAACATGTGCCTAAATCTTATCAAGGAGTCTGGCACCTAATGTGCCTTTACCAGAGATGCAATTTTATCTTATTTTGTTTAGCAACCTTACAAATGCAGGCTATTGTGTTTCACACTACAAAGTAAGCCCATTTCAATAATAAAATTTTCTACTACTTTCTTCCCTCTTGTTTTGTTTATACTTGTTTATTAATGACTTCTTTAGGGGTTGACCCTAGGTTTAGATTTAGGTTTTGTGTGTTCAAGGCTGACAAAGTAAAATATCTCTACTTTAACTACCAAAAGAGATTAAGAATTAATAGGTTAAAAACTTGCTACATAAATGACTGTTAGTATGCCTTGTAGTTTAAGGAGGGCAAATCTGTGTAAGTATATATTGCTTTAAGTTCAAGCCAAGAATCCCAAAGCTAAATTTTAAATAACAGGGCGTATACAGACCTGTGGGTTGGAACATCTACCTTACCAAGAAATTTTAGTTTGGCATAATGAGAAAGGGAAAAGAAATGGTAATGCATAGTATGAACTGGTGAAAGAGCATGATGAGCAGCATTGCTTTGCTGGTCATGCTTCTGCTTCAGGAAGTCATCCTTACTTTAGGAAGTGTCAAAAATAGAAAAATGTGAGGCTAGGAAGAAGAATAATGGGAACAAATCTAATTAGGCATGAAAAGAAGCAATGGTGTGAGTTAGAAACATCAAGATACAATAAGACTCATTCTCCGTCAAAAATGAATTAATAAATAAGATTTCAAATATGGAACTTGCATAAATCCAGTGTGCCAGTGGCCACACATGTGTGCTCCAAGAATTGGCAAGAATTGTTGCTCAGATAGGGGATGTGGAAAGATTGCTTCCATCATGCTGTTTATTCCTTGTGGTGTGCAGTGCCATTGAGTGTAAGGCAGGAAGTGTGTCCTGCTGTTCTGCTGTGACATTTTAAAAATGGCCAGTCCAACAAGGAATCTGAGGTTAGTGTACCCTGACCAATCAGTTACTATTTCATCTGGTAAAGAGGTGAATTACAGCAAATGTTGGGGAGGAAGGGGGACATGTGGAGAGCAGCAGGTTTCAGAAATGTAAGTTTCCACATTCCAAAGCCTTAGATATATATATATATACTTGCAGAGCAGTGTACGCTGAAGTGAAATACCTGCGTGTTTTCTGAATTAGGTCACATAAAATCCTGAATTAGCTCATCCCTACCTCAGCCACTTCAGAAAGGAGCCAAGAGCCTGTTTGAGTTATCAGAGATGTAAACCATGAGAGAGGACTAAAGGCACAGTGTGATAGTCATGTATCCTTTTGTATATTCAGTGTTCTCATTGTTTTGCTCCTGGGATTCTCTCTCCATCAGCTAGTTCTGCTGTGAACAGCTGAGTATTTGCTGAGTGGTAAAGAAGCAATTTACCTCTAAATTCAGGACACAGAACCATTTAGGATTGAGTTTAGGTTTTACAGTTCCTTCTGACAGTCATCCTTCAGGTGAGTTGGAAGTTGGCACAGCTTTTTCTCCTAGGTAAACAAAACTCTGAGTCTTGGATTTGGATTCACCTTGCTGTCACTGTGATAAAATGCATTACAAAGAAGCCAATCCCACCACCACTAAATTCTAGTAAAACTTCAGTAAATTGTGAAATCATATTCCTAACTTGATGATGGCTACTTGCTAAAGAGAGAAGAGAACATTAATTGAAGTGCATTGCAAAACAATTGGATACATTTGAACAAATGCCCCTAAGTGGGCAAGCCTGGTGTGAGTGAGTGTGCTGGTTAAATCTTGTTTAAAAGGACGGGTGGAAATCAAGGCATTTGCTATATCAATAAAATGATACTGGAAAAAAGAATCCATGGCTGAGTGATGAAATGCGTCAAGTAAAGTAAAAGCACCAGGTTTTCTTCACCTTTTTGGTTGCTGTAGGTAAGGAAAAGATTCATTGAACAGTGTTGCACAGGTATGGAATAACTTGAAAAAGTACAAGCTGAATTGAAGTCACAGTGGCTGGAGCAGAGAGGGTCAAATCTTTTGCAAGGTTAGAAAGGAGAACTTAGTAAAGTTCTCTTCAGGACAGCTGTGAGTTGGGACAATGGCTTACTCCAGTGTCTGCCTGACAGTGTGTTTTCTTGGAGAAGTGAGCAGCAGACAACAAATGAAAAATTCATTGTTAATCTTCTTCTATTTAGTTCTGTAATTTGTAGAAATTATTCCTGCTCATCCAGAAGGACATTTACAAATTAGATTAGAAAAAAAACCACCAACCTCTTTATTTCTGATGAGATCTTGGTTAATCGTAAGAAATTTTATGTCCCACTGACTTTAATTATGTCTTGGTTTTGGGATGTTTTCCCCTTTTGGTTTCTTGTAATTTCCAGGTATTTTTGGTCTGCTTTTCAGAGAGCATATCTGATTTACTATGTCCCTTTTAACTTGAGTTACAAAGTTTTAGAAGTTCAATAATAGTTTTTCTTGCTATGAAAAATGAAGCTCTCAGTGAAAAAGGCTTTTATATGGTGATTGATAGGTCTACTGTATTTCTGGTTTTAAAATTCACTTTGTTCATTTTTTTTGTAAAGCAGAATAGTGTCAATATTACATTCTATTCAGACAAGTCCACTATAGGCACTCAGATGTCAAAATGTTTCAAAAACATATAAAAAATAAAGAAATGAATAGAAGCTTCCTTGTTTCTTAAATTATTACTGTGTTACCCTGAACTGTAAGTGAACCCTTTTTGCTTATAAAAGAAGCAGCTGTTCATGCGATTGAAACCATGGTTCATTACAAGCTGACCTCAAATTCAGGAGTAAAACTTCCTCTATTTTACTACAACTATTCAGACATGGACTCGAGATAAACAATAATCAAAATCAGGATGAAACTTGACTGGGAAACCCTCTATACTCTTTGGCAGAATTATAGCAGCTTTTGGATCACCAAGAGTGATATAATGTTAAATGACCCTAAAACATTCCCTTCTCAAATGCAGCAGGTCTGTGCTGCCAACTCTGTAGCAAACAAAGGCTGATTGTAATGACTCCTTAAGCATAAGAGTATAGAAACGTTAATTATCACATTTTTTCACATTAAACATTTACAGAGAGTCAAGATGAAAATGGACCTGTTTATGATGATTTCCCACTTCTTTTTGAGTAACCGTATGACGGAAACAGATTTTCATTTTGTGTGTCTTATTTGAGTTTCATATCTTTCCTAAATGGTTTTGCTTCTTAGCTAATTTTGGAATTAGGACTGGATGTAAATGTAGCAAAAGTATCCAATGTGCCACTATTCTGTTTTGAAGATGTATGTCTGGAATAATGTCATACCATTAAAAAATGTAAACTAAATTAATGCTCATTACTAGCCAACTCTTTTATAAATGAAGTAGGGCAGTGACATAGTGCCTTGGATGTATGTTTCTCTCTTTTGGTCTATTGTGTTTGTTATTCCTCTTCTGTAGCTCCCTTGTTTGTTGTTGTCCAATTTTGAGACACAGCACTTCTTTCTAGTATTATTCATGACCCATATAACAAGACCCAGAGATAAGATCTTTTACTGTTTACTGAGGGGCTATACAGCGTCCCTAAGATTTCATGATCAGTACAAAAAGGAGATTATGAATGTGTGCACGTTTGACATGATACATTTAATTACAGAGATGTGGGGCAAAAAACTTTTGAGTCAGAGTGGAATATAATATGCATCAAGTAGTAGCAATATTAATAATACTTGTTCAGTAAAACAGAGATCTGCCTCATATTACAAGTATGTTCAGACAATTTTTTTTGCTTTCTGACCTAAATTTCTTGTGGGGTTGTTAAAAACTTAGTAATGGGAATGTGTTTCTGGGCTCTTAAAATTCATTATGGGAATGTCTTCAGAAATTGCTGGAGAAAAAAAAAAGAAAAAGCTGTTCTCCTATGCTTAGCAATCTGCTGGCTGGAGATGAGTAATAATGTTTTGGGATAAACTCATACTATCTTCCATTGATAGTTTTCATTATGCCTTATTCATTCATTGAAGCATTCTTGGGGTTTGACTCTCAATCTGTATAAAATTTGTTGATCACCTTTACCCACAGATTTTTGAGGTGTTTTTACTGAAGATGATGTTTGTTTCAACTGTCTAGTCTTTGAATGTTAGGAAAGCAAAAAGTACTTGTGTCAAAGTGTCATTTTGAGGGAAGATAATTCAAAAGCTAAAACTCTACATTTCTGAGATATATTTTCTTAAATTTGTTGTATTTTCTTTGCTCATGACATGTGCATTGCATTCAGTGTCTTCTTCCCTACTCCACAGAATTTCATGTCATCTTTATCCAGGTCTATCCCCTGCCCTTCCTGTAAAGAAGCCCTCAGGAGGCCACCCAACTTGACATCTCAGTTCTCCTAGTTCCACTGTTTGGTTTGATCCCATCACTCTGTTAGATTACTCATGCCTGCTTGCCAGGGGATCAAGGAGCCTTATGTGATAGAGGTCAGAATCCCAATAAACTAGACTACCTTTTTTTTTTTTTTAACTCTTTTCTTGAGCTACTGCCCAGCTGGTGCAAATTCAGTCGTAGTTTAAGCAGAGAAGAAAGACGATAGGAGGGAGAGACGCTGGGCAGCTGCTTAGCTGTGACTCTACTGTATGACATGTAGTCATGCTTAACACAGACCAAGCTCTCTCTTGCTCTTCTCTCTGTCTGGACTCTTGGGGATGAATCTCTTTCAAACGTTTCACGTATCCTGTTTTCAGTTGGTCTTTACTCAGCCTGTTTTCATTTAGCTGCTGGCCTCTCACTCCTGACAGTTGTGCCTTCTTTTCTTGCTTGTGTTACAGGTCTTCACTCTTAACAGGCCTTTGTTCTCTGCTTTTGAACTTCTGACTTCTCTGTTTTCAAGACTGAATTTCTGGTTTTGTTTCCTGTCTGTCACAATACTACTAATTACTCATTCCATATTTTCTGTAAGAGTGATAATATTTTAGATTTAATCTTTTAAACTATTAGTAAGTGGCACTGGGATCATAGCTAAATCATGTCTAAATAATACAGGATCTTTCATTATCATGTCTGATACTTGGACCCAACTGTGATTTTTTCAAAGTGATAGTCTGTAAGTACATTTACACTGCAAGTGTGCAGTGTTGTTATTCCTGAGACTGACCAGTTTTTTGCCTTCATGTGAAAGTTGTGTTTTTCATGCTCTGCTATCCCTCACGTTCTTGTGCAGGAGGACTATACCTATCACAATTCCACTTCCTCTCAGCTGCCTGCAAGATAAAACATTCTGCTGACTAAGTCTCATATAGAGAAATCACTAGGATTTTGGTCCTAGTACTGTTTACTGCTGTTTTATCATCAGTCTTCAGCTCATGTAAATGCCTGCTGGGGAAAAATCCCCAAACACAAAACCCGGAGAAAATTCTGTTAATAGCTTTGGTTGTCAATCTTCTCTTGCATCAGTCAGCTGCTCAAGTCTTCTTAGTTCATTTTTGGTGAAGTTAAGTCCAAGTGCTTTGCTTTTGGGGTAGATGCAAAATTTTGTTCTGTCCCAGAACAGCACTTTCTCCCTCTCAGGTGCACTGAGTTCTCTGGTTCTCAGCAGCATCCCATCACAATCATTTGCCCTGTTAGAGAGGACACCTCTCAGTACTGAGCATATCCAGCAATCATCGGGTTCCTCTGGACACCAATGTAAAAGCACCTATGGGTACTCCAATTTCAGCCCTGTGCCTCCTTGTTCATCCCCACAGAAATGTTAATGTCACCAACGTGTCTGTAATCTTCTCAACTTCTGGACGAGAAGCTCCTACAGAAGAAAAGCGCAAAGGCAGATGAAGACTGATTTCTGTCTTCCACTTAAGGAGAAAGCTGAGCTCACCCATAACCTTATGGATATTTCTTCATAGTCCATTAACTGTTAGGGCAACATTTCCACTTAACAAAGCTTTTATGGTTCAAGGCAACATCTTGGTTTTTATTATAAATCTTGTGGTTTATTATATCCTCTTGTCACCTGACTATGAAATGAGTCAGTGGAATGTATCAGCTTTCCACTGGGCAGACTGGTTTCTTGTTTGGTTATCTGCTCAGCTAGAAGTGTCTAAGAAATCTTACTGTTAACATAAAGACCTAAATTTTTTAGTTGCCTTTGATAAGTGATCATTTCTCCTGGACTGGTGTGATTGGATGATTACCAGACTTTTTGATGTTCATTGAGAACCAGCTCATTGGTCATCAGTGCTTTCCAAACCTCTAGTTCACTGAAACCAAGGATACCTTGGTGGTGTTTCAGAAAGCTCCAGCTAATTTCAGAATCTCTCTTGGACTGTTCTAAAAAGAGCAGGTATTAGATCTGTCAATTGTCTTNTTTTTTTGCTTCTCTAAGAGCAGTTAAAATTTACTGGATTTTGGAGGTACCATTCAACAACATCAAAATACATCAGACAGAAATTGCTGGAGATTGAGTAGGACAATGCTTTTCAATTGGAAGAGATTTAAAAATTCATTTGAAATTACTTCATCCGCTCTTAAAATGGAGCCACACCATTTCCAAGAAAGGGCATGAAGGATATGCACTCAGTGGAACTGTAAGGAGAGTAGAAGAATAAACAGAATTGTGCAGTGGAATAGATACATTTACCCCTGTAAATGCCCTGAAACATTTAATGGCCTAAGTGATCGGGAATATTGCTGTGCCTGTTGTAGCTGAGTGTAGGGTTCCAAATGCTCCAAAGGCAGAGGGAGCACCAGGTGGGTGTAGTGTCACCTTCTGAACCCGTTGCCATTGCTTACAGCATCCTGTATTGCCCTGTGTGTTCTCTTGCCTGTCCAGGTTGACAGTAAACTGTTGAGGTGACTGTGATGGTACCACTTGCAGACAGTCTGTTAGCTTCTGTCTCACTCTTCAGTGTCTCGGAATAATTTCATAGATAAAAGAACCTTTGTCCTTTAAATTTTCTTTCAGTGGTTTGAGTTAGAGATGAAGTGTCAGATGTGGCTTTTAATTTCCTGCCTATTCTGTTTTAGGCCAGGTCTTCTGGCATTGTTTAATCCAGGTCTTTTGGTGTTATTTAATCAGTGTGGTATTTTAATGCAGCTGTTTTGCATGTCTTGCTCTGGCATGTTTACAAACACACAAAATGCCTGCAGTATAGAAAGAAAATTACTAAAAACTGAAAAGTACAAGTAAAAAAATACTTTTCTTATTTTTAAAAAAAACCCAAAACCTGGTTATCTTAACATAACCTAGAAAGGACTTTTAGAAAAGATGACAAAAGTGGTCTGTGTTTGGAAGATGCTATTTAGATATGGCTCATGCAGATGAGAAATAGTTTAAGATGTGAAGGACAGTATTAATTTAAGGAACTTATTCATATTTTGAGATTTTAAAAACATAAATGCAAAAAATTATCCCCAGTCATCTGTTAATAGTAAAAAAGAAAAAAATATCTGTACCAAACTATTAGGATAAAGCCTATACAGAATTTAAATAGCTGCTTTTAAAGCTACCAGCAAAGTATGGCGCTTGATATCATTCATGGCCTCTTTTTAGGGAACTTAGACTTCCCTGAGGTCATAATGGATTGACTCGGGAAACACAGAGGGGTCTGAACATCTCAGAGGGAGGTCTTCTGTTGCCTGGTGCTGAGGCTGCTCATGTAGTAGAGTCAGAACAAAACCACTCCTCCATGACGGAAACCAAGCTATGACACCTTAAGTGTATTGGCCTTTCAGTGCCTTCTTTGTTCTGGTACTGCACCTTCTGCCACATGCTACCCTGGGATTCTCATGGAGTGTTTATTTCTGTAGTGTCTGAAAGTTTGTGCTATAGTATAGGTGTTAAAAGCACATAAGGAGGTAGCACTGTGCCTAAAGATCTTAAAAGTTAAACAAGTGGGAGGGAGGATATTTTGCCCTTTTAAAAAGAACTATTTTGTTTTGCCTATTCTGTTGTTTTCTGTAGCTACTCTTATTTTCTATTTCTATTCTTATTTTCTAGTTGCTTCCTCTTATTACTGGCTATTTAACTGCTCACACATGCTTTGTTGTTTCTTGTGTAACCCTTTCTTAACCTGTCATGCAACTTTTACCGTTTCATTTGAGCTTTCTTCTGTTTTTTGCACTTGTATACATACATTTCTTTCAGCTGTAAAACACAATTAATCTGTATTCTGCTTCAAACTGCTTGTCACAGGCATTTGGAGGAACCTCTTCCTAACACTTAGGCTCCTGCTAAAAATTCTGATTAGACTGCTGGTGATCCTGCTGTGCCAGGGCCACTGGGCATCTCTGTTGCGATCATGAAAGATAAGCCTAAAGCAAGAATGAAAACCGTGCTGTCTTTATTCCTTCTAGTCTACTCTGGGCTTGCTTGTGCCAGGGTATTGCAGCCTGGAACACCTTTCACTTGGCTGCAAGAACAGTAACAGTGTGACCTGCACAGACTGTGCAGTGGAGGGAGCAGTGTGAGCGGAAATTACACGCAAAAGGGCTTAGAACTCAGAAGTCCTTAAAAAAACCCACTTCCTAAGATTTTGAATCAAAGAAGAGATTTATTAGCCATCCTACTTTACTAGCAGCAAGAAAAATTTGGTATAAGTCAAGAATTCTGGCCCAAATCTCAGAAAAGCAGGTTTTCAACTACATAAAGGTACAAGTTTTGCCTTCTTGTTGATCCTTGACAGAAATCAAGTGTAAGCACCCCTCAGTTTGAGACATCAAGTGATATTGGCTCTGCTCCAGCAAAGGCAATATTCCAGGGAAAGACAGCATAGCTGAGCAAGTCAGCTGTCTAAAAATGGCTGTGTTAGAAAGGAAGAAAGAGTGAGAATAGAGAATGTCTTCTCAAATTAAAAAAAAAAGTGTTACTTTATTAGTTCATCTGACTTCCCCCTAAAAATGGCCTCAACAGTTTGTACATTGGCTCCCAAGGTTACTGTCCTTCCACTAGAGGTGGTTTGTTTTAAACAAAAGTGGTTTAAAAAAAAAAAAAAGAACAAAAAATAAGGTGCTCTAGTTAAAATTTAAAAAAAAAAATCCAAGGCAAAACATTTAATCAGCATATCATCAAAGTTTTATTCAATCTGAAATCCATCTCCTCCAAAGCTGATATGGGAGAAAATAGTAACAGTTAGTTTACAAATGGGTTATTTAGAGAGATTTGAAATTCAACTTAATTTAGTGCTGATTTTTTTGAAGTGATTGTTCTGTTAACCTAGGAGATTAGATGAAAGAATACAAATTTATCTGTCTCTGAACAAAAAATTCTCACAGAAATTGTCACTTGTTTTGCTGGAGCGTGACTCCTGGCCTCATAACTTCCATGCAGCTGAAACATTGCCTTTTATGGCTTCAGTGCAGTTTATGACTGTCTTTTCCCACTCCACATAGAAATGTTATTTCCACGGAAGGACAGCAGTTCCTAGGATCACAATGGTGATTTTAATTCTGTTTTTCTTCCCTAATACAGCTGCATATTTCTAATGACTTGGCACACCTATTGGCTTGGGTGGCTTTGTTTTCAAATTTATTTTCACAGAATTTTAGTAAGCCCAGGTTTCTTTAGTGCATTTCTGGAATTAAGAATACAAATTAATTAAATCTTCCTCAAATGAAGGACCTCTAAAGAAATCGTATTCAGCTGTAGTTCTCTCTGCTTCGCTAAGATTAATGAATTTTAGTGCTCAAAAGGCCGAATGTATGTTCCTCACAAACAGGAAGCCCACAGGTGGGTGCCTTTGTCAGACAGGATAACAGAGTCTGGTGAAAATAGCTTTGATCTGTGCAGTGACCAGGTCAGATGCAGTGTGTAATAGTAAAGCTTGATTGGATAAGTGAGAACTGTACTATGTGTGTATATATGTTGTTTTCCAGACACCCTGAAGCATCTCTGGTTTATACAAAGACTCCCTGTATGAACTGTTCTTTCCCCACCTCTCCCCAGTTGTGTTAGGTTTTGAGGAGGTGGGGGCAAGTTGAATACATGAAAAGACTTTGGGATTTTTTTATTTGTTTGGTTTTTGGCAATTCTGTTTTTTAATTTTGAAGGGATTTTAAAAAGGTCTAGCCTCTGAAACATTTTGTTTCTCCCGGCACATTCTAAAAATCATCAGCCTTTGAAAAAATTAAAATTCTAACTAAAACTTAGAGTTCTCCCATAAGATGATGATAGAATCTGGAAAGCTGTTGCTTTTATACCTTGTGATAACAGAAGTGGTGAACAATTAATACTCTCATAAATACAATCCAGGACTTGAAAATTAAGAAAAATTCTAAAACTAAACCCAAACAAAACAAAACACGAGAGCACCACTTTTACACACTTGGTTCAGTCTTTTAACATCTACTCAAACCTGTACCTTAGAAGGGGTTTGAAAACATGATTACTTTCTGAATTTGTTTTTTCCTGTTGTGTTTTCCTCTTTTTTATGCTGCCTCATGTTGGCTAGTACAGAAGTATTCAAATTTGATGAGTTTAAGGTACCTTGCAAGCCACTCAATACAGCTTTTCAACTTGTGCAGAAAAATTGGAAAAGTCATGTCAAAGCATTAAAATCTTGAATGCTCATGTCAGGTAACTCTGGATTCCATTACTACTTCTGTCTCATTTAACCCTAACACCAAGCTCACTCAATAGGACAGAAAAAATAGTCCATGGGATGAGCCATCAGCTTATAAATAGTAAAAGTGAGTTACCTCTTCCTGCCTTTCCCATTGCTGTCTGAATGCTGTCCATTGTGCTCCCAGTTTATGTTTTAGTAGAGGTTCCCACTCCTGTTGCACTAAGGACGTCTGCCTTGTTTAGCATCAGCCAACGTTAATAGCACTGCAGTTGGTGCATCTGCATAGTTCAGCATAATTGAGTACAAAGACAAGGCTCTGGTCCCTAAAGCAGGATCACCGTGATACTCACGTGGGACTGCTCACTTTCTCAATGGTTTGTTTACTTGGATATGGCACATATTTGACTAGAGCAGGAGAGTTTTTCTTCTTAAAATGCTCTTTTCAGGCAGTGGCTGTGCAATTGTTACATTGAAATCTCAGAGAAAGCTTCTAGTAGATTAAACCTTGGACCAGAATTTAATAGATCTCACTACTCTGGATCCTGAACTGTTTGATAACAGTGAGCAGATCACTTTATCACCGTGTGCTTGATGCTTACCTAATTAAGCCTGTTCACATGCACTGAAGCTGGGTATTTTTACACATCAGAGCCAAGAGTAAGAGTGCTTCACTAGAATGCTAGATGGCTTAGTCTGATGTGACATTTATCTTCACTCATCAGAAGTGCAACCAGTGGGGAGTTACCCAGATCTTTGTTCATGAAGATAAATGTCAAATATTATCTATCTGCATTCTCATATGGTGTCTATCACCATGGTATCTGAATGCCTTCCAAAGCAGTGATGTACACAAATCAGACCTAAACCAGTCAGCAAATGATCATCATAAAGATGTTGCTGACAATTTTCTGGCAGTGCCTGTTTGCATCGAATCTTTCCTGTTTCCTTTCATTCTGTAACAGACAGTGAGAGATAAGCTTGTTTAATTATTGGGGGGAGGGCAGGAGGGGGAATTACAAAAGATAGATTGGACAGTATGATGGAATACTGAATTCATAATAAATTCTTTCTTTCACCGTCCTTCGAGTTTTCCTTTCTGCCCAGGAGGCTAAAGACATGTTCTCTCTTCTAAAGTCAATCTTGGAGTAAGCAGTGCCAACAAGGCCAGGTGTAATTTAAAAATATTTATGCATTGTCAGTTCTGGAATTAATCTTTCTTAATTGAATTGACATGAACTCATGTCTGCAGGTAATGTAAACTGTCAAACACTCTGCCAGTGACAGCATGTTGGTCAGGGTGGTGAAGTTAATGAGAGATCTAAATTATGATGGAATATCTCAGTGTTGGCTTTGGAGCCTGATGTTTATAAATGCATTAGTAACATCACATTAGCTACAGGCTACAGACTCTGGAGTTCAGAAGGGCTAATTACTTGTTTGCAGTTTCTGAAAGAACCGGGAATGAGTTATTTGTACCTCAGAAACATTTTAGTAGTGTATTTGTTGCAGCGAAATTTCTCTCCCTTGAAATGCATATAATGGAATTTTAAAGCATAATATGTTTCATTTGACAAACAGTGCTCTTAGTGTCTGGAAATACTGTTTTAAAATACACGTATCAAACTATTTATTGATGCTGTCTAGGAGGGTCTTACCCATTTCTGCCGACAGTGAGATCAAGCCTGCAGTTACCTGTTAGCAAAGCACTTAGCACAGTCTAACGATGATTCCTTTCATGGCAGAATGGAATGCCTGTTAGCTTTCTAAAATCCACAGAGTACAGGGTGGATCCCGTGGGACAGAAATAATAGATAATGTTTGTGTAGAAGGAACAAAATTAGCAGATGAGCCTTTGCTTGCCATAGGCAACTGCTGATGAGAATTTCCCAGGGTGCTTAGTGGAGCATCACGAGCTGTGCCTGACATGCTCGGGGTGAGGCTGCAGACTAATTTTACTGAAGAGAGGTAGGAGGTGATGAATCCAGTCTGAATGTTCCGTCTTCAGAGATGAGCACTTGCTTATGTGCCATAATAAGTACTTGTAATTATAAAACTGCTTTTGGCACTAATTAGAGTTCAGGCCCTTTTTAGTGCAGCAGGCTGGGCTCAAACAAGGATGCTGGTTACATTTTAAACAGCAAGGCTTTTATCTTGAGGTAGCTGAGTGATAAGAGAACACCTGACTGATAATAATGGGTCCAGTGATCCGTTCTTCCAGACCAAAGGGACTGGGTTTGCAGATGGAGTGCTGGGGACAAAAAGCTAAAATATTTGAATATCAGTTTGGTATTGGGACAGTCTTCTTGTGGGTTTGAGCTCAGGACAAAACCAAAAGGATCCTGAGAGTCCTTCAGGCCTTTTCACAGGCAGAATTCTGAATTGATAAAATGTCCCTTTCCAAACTCAACAGATGCCTAACTGGGAGGACTAATGAACATGGTTTAGTTCTTCTCTTGCAAATATTTTTCAAGAGGTAAGATAATTCATTGTAAAAGAAGGTGTCCTAAAATTTCACTGGCTTTGGGTTGTGTTGGACAAAATTATTTTCTGAAAAATTTGAGTTAAGTTCACAATTCAGGTGTTTATAACTTTTGAGAAATATTACACAGGAATGTGGATTTAGTATATGCTGTCCTTTACTATGAAGGTGACCCTTCCAGTCTTGATGTCAGAGGACAGAGAAGTGAAGGAAGAATTCCTGTAGGCAAGTGAACTGAAGCACATACAGTTTGAAATAACCTTGCTTGTTATATGTGGGAAACGTCAGGTAGCACAACAAAGGCAATATCTACTAATAACTTTGACACTTGTGTAAGAAATTCCTTCCCTGGTGTGGCACTGCTTTCTGTAGAGGGTTTACACAATGAAAGCACAGGATTTTTTGACACGTTTGGAGGAAATGCTGATTAAATTTAGCCACACAACTCTTGGTACTCAGCAGGTATACATCATGCTATTACTGTTATTCTCTGCATTTAATGCAAGAGAATTGTTGTTCAAAGACTGTGTAGGGAAGTGGAGGCTCTGCAGATTATCAGAGCTGCCTGGGAGCTGAGGCTGCTGAGACAAGCCTGGTCATGAGGAGACCTGGTCAGGTCATTCTTCCACTCTGGTGTTTTAACAGCAGGGTGGGGGACCTTGTGCTCCTCTTGCCCTGACTGTGCCCTCCGTTAACATCCTTAGGAGTAATGATGTCCTCCTTAGATCTTTCCTGGCCTAGCTTTATGTCTACATAGAAATTTTGTTCTGTGAAATAAATGGGGGGAAAAAAGGAGAAAATTAATAACGCTTTTTACAAATGCTAATTTAATTTTATTTTCTCTGGTAGTATAAGGGCACCATTGTTTATGAATGTTCTTCTTAGAAATGCTTGTTAGTCAAACTCCTCCTTTCCCTCAAATCCTCCCTAAACTGTACATTCTTCCTTCAGCTGCTTAGTGATTCTGTCCTATGCCAAATAATTGATTTTAATGGGATAATTCTGAGTTATGAGGTAAGACAAACGAGTTTAGAATTGAGTTTTGTTTGAAATATACCATTTTGCTTTAAAATCGGTTTAAAAGTGTCATCTTTGTCAGACATACGTTCCAGAGACACGTACTTACCTCAAGGAACTAAAAACCACAAGTGGGGTAAAATTTAATAACTTTGTTATGCATAAAAAGAAAACAAAAGTTCATTGATCTTGACATTTCAGTTGAGGTGTTGTTCATTTTACAGATACAGGGTCTGTTACAGCCTGGCCTGTTACAGCCTGGCCTGTATCCCTGAGAGCTTGTCACAGCTCCAGCATTGCCCTGAGCATGTTTAGATGTCATTGCTGTTACCACAGGCAATTCTGGTAGCTCTCTCCTGCTTTTCCTTGGAACTGCTGTTCATGGCAAAAACCGAAAGTGTTTGTTTTTACAGATGGGCAATGGGTTTTTTTCTTTATGCCTTTTTAATTGCTGTCACAGCAAATTTTCACAGGATTAAAAAAAAAAAAAATTCTGTTGCATTCAAATGGAAAAAAAAAAAATCAGAGGTGAAATTTGGTATTTCCAGTTTCCAAACTGGAAACTCAGCTTTTAAGCCAGTAGTGGCATGCTGCAGTGAATATGTATAATAGAGTGGAAGTTTCACGGAGCAGGCGGCCACATGCTGAACAATTGCTGTGGGAAGGTGTTTCAGTGGTGCATCAGCATCCGTACTGCCTGACCTTTGCAAAGGTAAGACTGATTTGGAGGCTGGTTGAATTGAAGGCATTTCCCTCATGCTCCAAAAGGGACTAGGAGCAGATCAGTCACTAACCTGGTGCTGATAGCAGGACCCTCCCATGATGTGGAAGGCTGGCCTGGCTTTTGCTGTGCAAGAGGGATTTGGGGTTTCAATCCATTTTCTCCCTTCCTTATTGCCCTGAGTGCAGTAGTTTGTTTTCAGGGTCTTTTGCTAGCTGGGAGCAACAGAGCTAAAGTTCTCTTTCATTGCTCTGGGGTATTCCATTCCCTTTTCCTTTAATTTTCTCCTCCCTGTTAATCGCATCAGAGAAGCTGAGAATGTTAACCGAACAGATAATTCCGGGTTCATGTATATGAGCAAGAAGAATTCAAATTTGCATGAAAGTAGCTATCTTCAGGTTAGACCTTTGCATTTGGAAATAGCTCTTTTCAGGTCTATTTTCCCTCCATTGTTATGTGTTTTATTTAATGTGAATGGTGGATGTTTGGGGAGGGACAGACGTTTGTTTGACTATTCAGATGCATTGGCAGGGTTTAAGTTGGCACAGCATGGATCAGAGCAAGATGAGTGGAGACATCTTATTTCTATTTAAAAACACACCCACATATACTTGTGCAACTGAAGTAAAAGTAAATCCTTTCTCAGAGCTGATTGCTTTTAGTGCTTTTACCTGTCTACTTTGTGTGTGTGTGTGTGTTTAAGCTCTCAGCACAGTGCGACTATCCCATTTTGTTTCAGGATATTTCCAGGCAAGAAACAACAAAAATTTGGAATAAATCCTCAGTAACAAAACCCCTGTATGGCAACACCAGAAGATTTTGCCAGGTGTTCTGGTTCCTGTCTTTCTAAATAATTGTCTCTGGGTTTTGTTTTTTTCTTTTTTTAACTTTCTGATTGTTCTAACAGTAGCAGTTATTCATATATAGTGCATATACGGTGCAGGTTTTTGCATGAGGACAAGTGGATTATGTGGAAGAATATGTAGATTTGGGGCTAGACTGCTCTGACGTGGGCAGGATTAGTTTTAAAAGTTTAATTGACTGCCTCCTACTCCAAAACAGGAACTCTTCAGCTTTGAAAGCAGCCCACTGCAATCGATCTCCTTTGCCAGGCCAGGGAGCGTCAGAGCTCCTGGGCAGGAGCTCGTGGCTGGAGTGCCAGAGGTGCTGAGGCTGCGAGTTGCCTTTGAAGGCTGGTGTGTGACTGCACAGGAGGTGTACGGGCTGCACTGAGGGTGCTAATAACTCGCTATCAGTTCTCAGCCAGGGAGTTATCTTCGTGAAAACAAAGGCTTCATGTTTTCTGGGAGTAAAAGCAGAGCAGGATCATACGCAAAATACCTCCGTGAGGTTTCTCCCCTTGAAAACATGGAAAGGAGTGCTATGAAATCTGTAGTTTGCTGTAGAAGCCTGGCACTTTCCTCCAAGATAGATGATGTCTAACGCTTTGCTGCTAACTGGAGCCTTCATTATTTTAGCACGTATTAACGTGTCTTTTTACATTTAGAGTAAGTCTTGGCCTTCTTATGCATTCTCTATCTCAACTGATAAGTTGTCCTCTTTGCATCCTCATTTTTGGTACATTTGTGAGCTGGTGGCTAAGTACTTTTCTGTTACCTTAATTTTATATTTAATTTAGTTTAATTTTTATTATATTTGTCCTCCTGTGAGCAAATAAATTCTTCTGGGGGTCTCTCCTGTGCTGCTGATGTATTCTTTTCTCCCTGAGTTTGCCTGCAGTCCTGAAATGAAGTCTTGGGGCAAAGGAACTTGCTGACGACTCAGTTTGAGAATATTTTGTTTGATGACTACATCAGCTTAAGATATTCTTCTCAAGAATAACCCATTATTTCTTTCAACACACCGTAGTACTATGGCTGGAAGCAAATAAGAGGATTGTTCCCACACTAAACAAAAACTCAGAAAGGGTTTAGGAAAGTTGGTAGTGTTTCTTTTTGTTTTGGTTTCGTTAGTCAAGAGCATGGTAGTGAATGGGAATAAATACCTGAAGTCAGTCACGCCACCACTGCCAATGCATTGTGAAGCCATGGCTGAATTGGAATGGTCACTCTGAGGCTGGTCTATGATCAGTTCTTTGTGGTATTTTATCTGATAACCTGAGTAGTAAGCAGTATGCAGTTAAGGCTAGAAAACTTGGGAATTCAACAGGGAAGGGCATCTTTCACAGCTGTGAGTGCATAATCCTCCTCTCAGTAGCACAGTATTATCTTAGAGTTGAATACTGTTCTGGGGATTCCAGTGAACATGGGATACAGTGAAGCATCACAGCTAGTTTATTTTGTAATGTTGTCCTACTATGTAAATGCAGGGAGGCATTACAGGCTTTCTCTGTTCTTATTAAACCAAATAACATACTATGCCAGTGTGTTCCAACAGTCACCTAAAATCTGCACTAAAATGTCTCCTTTAATCTTTTGTAAAATTTTTGGCTTTTAGTTTGAAGGTTTTGAGAGGGGAGAAGGCGTCTTCATGTGTGCATGTGCATGTTTTTAATACAGTCCCTGACGAAATGCATCTGATTTATTCTACCTCTCTGTAGCCTACTTTAGACACTTATTATTTTCTTGTTGCTCTGCCACTTTCCAGGCTAGTGCTGATGTCTCAAGCTTTTCTTGTATAGGAAGCCTTATCCTACTTGCTTGCTCTTGATTCTTTTCATTATCTACATTTGAATCTTTTTTCATTTATAATGTGCCTTTTTTGAGACCTGTAGCAAAACAAAATACAGGGTTTGAACATAAGAGGATTATGATTGATAGAACACTGCTAGCATATCCTGGGTTTATTAATTGTTTCCTGTTTGATGATGCATCTAACTCTATTAATTTTCCTAACTGCTGTTTTATAGAGAGCAGTGACACGACCCAACAGACACACAGCTGTGTGAAGAGGCACTGCTGGGAGTTCAGGTGCTTAGGTGCAAATCTGTAACTGTTCCATTACTGCCTAACAGCACTTAAGGTTTATATAAACTCTCCAGTCACTCCTGGATCTGCATCTTTTCCTTTCTGGAAGTATGTGTATGTTTTTACAGCTAACCAGCTTGGCACTGAACCTGCATCATGACCAAAAGCTTCAGTATCTCCAAAGGCCCAGGCTGACAGGTTCACTCATACAACGCTCTGGGGTACGGACTGTTCAAAATCTCTTAGAAGGTGGTGGCAAGTGTGTCTTCTTTTGTTTTACCATGTTTGCTTAACAGTCACAAGAATTACACAGGAGACTGGAAGCAAAGGTTCCATTCACTTCTCTGCCTGAACGGTTTAAACCTAAATCTGCTGCCTGGCTGAGTGTGCCGGGCCATTCCTGGCACACTGCGCTGGGGCAGCACCACTGTTGGAGAAACGAATGGAGAAGAAGTGGCTTGGTCTGCAGACCCCAGGTGGATGCTGGCACCCTGCAGCAGCCCGGTGCTGCGAGGTGTAAGACATGCTGGAGGCTCATTGTCACACACTAACTACGTCTGGGCAGCTTTCCTAAACGCTGTGAGCACCACTCTCTTCTGTGCTGGCAGTCCAGGATCCCTGTGAGGTGGCTGGCAGTGCCACTGCTCGTTCAGGGTGTTTGTGTACCTCCTGCTGTGTTCTCAATGCTCCGGTGCTTTTTGCTGCCAAGTCCTGACACCTTGTAGGTCTGGGAAAGCAACAGAACTGTCTTGGAGTCCTTTATCAGCACCTACAATGCATTCAAAGTTTTTGCAGGCTTTCAGGAAAGTGTTTTTTCTCTACAGTGTTCCTCATCTTGTACTTGTCAGTGGATGTAATCTCTCAGCCATAGTAAAGGTTACAAGGGAAAATAAATGTTTCAAAGGCTACCTTTGTGGTCAGAGCATGGTCAGACTCGACAGATAAAATGTGTATTTCCTTTTTTCTTTTGCATATGAATTTTTAAATTTAAGTTTTCCATTAAAGAATTGTCTTTCTAATTTAGGTCCCTGTCTGTATACATGACATGGCAGCTCTGAGCAATGGCAAGTACTGTGTAAAAAGTTGCATGGTATTGACACAAAATGCAGCACTGAATGCTGCCGTTTCACACTTTAGTACTGCTATCAAGTTGCTAAATAGATACTTAAGCATGTAGGGGCAGGGAGTGGATACAACAGCATAGAAGTCAGTATGAACCAGGCTTGGAGTCACTTTGGATATAATAGGTAGGTCCCAAAGGTGCTTAAAGCTGTGTTTTTCAAATACACTTAGAAGCAATAGACTTGATGGGACTGTTTTCCCTTGACTATCAAATGTATCTTGTTGTTCGTCTCCGTATGTGAGATGTATTTAGGGTAGGAATAAAACAGAAGTATTGGAAGGCCTTTGTGAACACACGAGACTTGGGATGTCATCTTGTGGTTGTTCAAAGAAATGCAAGAACAGCTTGTAAGTGTGCCTGAGTTTACTGCCTCTTTGCGCTGAGCTGGTATAGGTGCAAGTTTCTCCAAATTTTTCATCTTGAATTACATATTGGCTCTTTCTTTGTAAAGTACCTGATAGTAGCTGTTAACTTCCTTACAGTCCCATGCCAGTCAGGGTGTGGGGCGACTACAGCAAGCAGTGAGAGGAGGTTGTATGCTGCTTGGATACCTGAGTGCATCAGAGTGCAGCTGCTGGTGTTTGAACCTGTGTGATGGCAGAGGCAGGAGGACTCTGACATACTGCTGCTACTTACCCATTTTTTGTTATAAGCATTTTCAGTATAGCTTTAGCCTTTCCCTGGCTGTTAGAGTTGGCTGGCAAAACGAACTCATAGGAGGAGGAATTCCCAGGATTAAGTAATCTCCTGCAATCAGGAGGAGTGGTACCAGGCACATCTACATTCTGCCCTCTTTTCTGTGGCCTCACAGGCCATTTGCCTCAGTTGCTGGTAACTGGAGTGGCTCAGAGCTGGACTGGCCAAAATGAACATCCCAGCCATCAGTGCACAGTGAGAGCAGCACCATTGTTCCCTACACAGGGCTAAATCTTTGGTAACTGTCCTAACTAGATGAAAACTTATTGCACGTTGGAGTCATGCACAGCAGCTGCACCAGGGATTACAGATTTGACTAGCATTGTATGTAAATGCACATGATCACCTTTTCATTCTTGTGAACGTGTGTTGTCTTTTGTTTGTTACTGGAGCAGGCTGGCAGACGGAATGGCTTCTCGGACTTCTCAGTTATGGTTTTAATAGCACTGCCTAATTGAAGTGAAATGATCAAGCCTATGCATGCTTGGACAAAAAGGCATCTGGAAAAGGGTGAACTCCACTCAGAAGGGCAGTACCTGCCACTCTTCAAATGCTCTGTGAACAGGCTTGCTTGGATCTCTGCTCCACGCTCTTTGAAGTTAAATGCTTTCTAATTACAACCCTTAGAAGCAACACACTTTCTTGCCTTGCATGAAAATAAGGTTGCTGTGATTTTTACCGTTTGTCAGATTTATAGCATTGATTGAGACAGATTTTAATAGTGGATGATCAAACATTAGCTCATGCAAATTGCTGGTTATTTCTGGAGTGCTATTTCATCATTAGTGGAGGTGTTGCACATCTGGATAGTGATTTAGTGATTAGTTCCAGCTCTAAGCTCTCATTCAAGGGTCAAGATGCTTGAGAGTTTCTTGACAACAAAAAACTAAGGGTGGTGTTATGACAGGATGACTACTGCTTGCTTCAGTCTAGCCACTGGGACTTCACATGATGGAAGTTATTTAATGTAAGACCTTTACCCTAACTCTGCCAACAGAATACTTATTGTGCCTGACAAGTACATGCTTATTATTTTACAGTACTGTGTTATAGGAAAGTGTTAAGTGTGTCACTAAATACAATGACAGAAGTTTTTAAAGACTAATTAATTTTTGTAGTTATTTTTGACACCTTTTTAAAGACAGCTGAAGTCCTTATCCAGTCAAAAGTGTGACAATCATACCAAATGCTGATTTCAGGTTCTGCTGCAGATTTCTTTCATTTCAAGGACCAGAGGATGTTCAGAGGTGCTTCTGCTTCAGCCCTCCGTAAAAGTCAGATAGAATCACAGACTTTAACCTGATTTTTAGTGCAGATTATATTTTCCTCTGCCTTGGGAGAGGAGACTGAGGTAAAATGAGATACTTCCCATGTGCAGATCAGATTTCAAACAAGGGTTGATTCTAGGTCATGTACCCTCTTGTGTCTTGATTCATGATCATCTCTAAATACAAGGAGTATAGTGAAACTAGTCAACAGATTTCTTTATTAATTTCCTAATTATGAATAAATTAATGAGAACTTTGTGCAGAAGTATTTCCTTATTCTTCACTGTGCAATAACAGTAAAATACCTTAAATACCAGGTCTGTGATATTACGTGCTCTGATAGACACTACGTAAGTCCTAATACATTGTAGTTTTGTTACAGTTGAAGAAAACTAGAAACTTGCATTTTACTTGTTGATAAGTTTATTTAAAATTTTGTAGTTATACTAAAAAAATGTATAATTAATTTCTATGTTTATGCACTTGTTGTCAAGATATGTGTATAGTGTTGTCAAGTCTACAGCATGGCAAATAAGAATGTTAAGAAGCATGATGATGAAACCTTTGGAACTAGAAACAGTGTGTGACCCTTTGGTTGCACTGTGATGTTTCTTTGGTAGACATTATTGTAAGTAGTGATTGTTTTCCTTTAACTTAAAATGCAGAGTTTCAAAGTGTGCCCAATGAAAAAGATTCCCAAAAGGAAGTATCCATTAAAAACCAGAGATAGCAATAGCAGGCAGCTCCTCTGAGTGATTTTTTATGAAAAATCCACTTTAAAAGCAATGTCAGAAATTTACCATGTATAGATACCACTGAAGTAAAAAAAATGGGGGGTGTGGGTTATTCCTTGTTTTTAAAACACACCTTCCATGACCTCTTGAACCTTGGCTAACCTTATTGAAAGTCTTAATTATCTATTTTGCCGTTCTAAATACAAGCAGACACAAAGGATGGAGAGCCTTGCTGATTTTGGTCCACAGCCTGGGGCGAAATTTCAGTACACTTTAAAAAGATGAGGTAAAAAAAAAATCTTCTTTAAATTGGTTTCACGATCTTCATTGACAAATAATTCTGTTGGGGGAGGAGGAAGGAAACAAGAGAGGTAAAATGATGTACACAAAATACTTCAGTGTAGTTTTGAAAAAGACATTTAAAATACTAGAATGGATCAAAGTGTATTTAGGGTTCGGTAATTTCAGTTAAAATACGGTGAAAATAGGTAATTTTTTTTCAGACTAATGTAGACTCTAGGCCAGCTATTAGCTATTTTAATTGTGTAGGTTATTAACTCTTCTAAAGCAGTTCCTTGTTCCATCTTTAGTTAATAGGCTAATTTTAACCTAAATTTTAATTGTTTCTCAGTAAAAATCAGTTAAATTTTCTTATATCTATAAGGATATAATCCCTATCTCCTGCTAAAACAGAGTTGATGGACTCCTATCTGAGTAAGGAGTGTATCCTGTTGATGACTCCTGTCTAAGCTCATCCCACAGCTGAGGAACAGTAACACTCAGAAATTCTTACCGGCAGGGAATAGAGCAGCACTGCTGCAAACAGGAGGAGAATCAGCAGGATGACAAGGCCTATGAAGAGCCATTTAAACCTGCGCCACACAATAAATTTCATGGTCTTGCAGGGATTTGTAAACCAAAGGAAGGAAGTATCTGGCCGGCTGCATTTTGAAAGAAACAAGTATTATTTATACTCTAAAACCAGGGTATACTTAGGTTTATGACACACTAAGGTTATAACACATTAAAACATGCTGGTCTGGAGGCTGAAGAAAACAGAGTTTTCAAATGCAAGATAGCAGCTGCAGTAAACACGTGCCATTAGCACTGAAACCACCTTGCATTTTATCCTAATGCTTGCAGGAGGAAACAAGATTATAAATGAAGTTTTGCAAAGGGTAAGTGATGACTAATATATTACTGCATGCATCAGAGTAGCTAGATATTGGACATTTCTAAAGCTAGTGGGATAAAAATATCTTACTTTGGTAGATCTAGTTTGGGGTTCATGTTGGGTTCATCTCTTCCTTTACCAGCTGGCCTTTCCTCAGCTTCTTTTTCATTGACAACTTCCAATGTCATTTCAACTTTACCCTTTAGAAAAAAGTGGCATGAGACAAGCATCTTATTGAAATAGCACTAATAGGACTCGCTTGGTACTTATACAGAAGAGCCAGGATCAGCTCATGGTGTACACCTGGGCTTCCCATTTCCTCCTCAAAATGTACTGATTTCTGTACTATGACAGTGTCACAACACAGTATCAGGAAAAGACACACAGAAAAAAACCAAATCACTGTACATAAAATTGTTCTGCTAATTCATCTATAGTTTTGTTTTAAGCTATAATTTTTTTTCCAGTTTAGCAAAACAAAAACAGTTCTTCTCTTCTTTCAAGAGCAACCCAAGGACTGCATATTTTCCAAATGACCAAGCATCTAATTTTTCATATTGCTGTGGCTTATAAATGTTTCTGAGTAATAACCATACCGCTAAAATACGGGAGCCATCCTTTTCAACATAACACGGCCACCATCCTTTCATGGATTTCTGTTCAAAGAGAGAGGCAGTCCTGGGAGCCTTCTGAGAACTGTCTGCCTTGTATTCTGGGATCATGTCTATATTACACTTCTCAGGAACTTTTGCTGGAATGATTGTTTTATGTAAATCAAGTTCCACAAAGCCTAGGAGGTGGATACAAAAATAAACATGGCATAACACAACTAACCATACAGCACAGCAGTTCAACATCAACCTTTGCTATCTCCAAACACATTATACAGGAAAGGCAATCAACAGACACATTACATTCTTGTTTGTCTAAGGACGTTGTGAGGCAGGGAAGTGGGACACATTGTGTTTAAGCCCCTGCTGCTGGTGTTGATAAATTTGATTTAGCAAGCTTGACTCCACCTTCTTTAATGCAAGATCGTTTGATTTTTTAATACAGGATTTTTTCCCCCACACATCTAAACAGAAGACACCCAAATACAGCAATGTAATAAGTAATTTCAAACTGCTAAATGCATAATTTAGCAAACTTTAATGATGGTTATAAATCAACTATTTGTGTCCAGATTTTGAGGCCTACATAGTTTGTATGTAAGGTAAAGACTTTGGAGCTGTCATAATACAGGGCAGAGAATCCTGTGCAGAGCAGTATCTCAAGAAAAGGTAGGGATTAATAACAGTGTGAAGTAGATTGCTTAAACCTAAATTACAGTATTATGTCTTATTTAGAACTGAAGTACCCTTTTTAAAGTAATTTTACTTAAAGAAAGAAGCAAAGTAAATTTTCACACACGGTATCATTTCATGCACCTTGGGAGAGGGCTTACCTGAATGAAAAGTATCTTGGTTTATCTGCAAGTAGGCCTTTACTGAGTGAATACTCATTCATTCAGTAACCCTGTACTGTGTAGGAAAGCTGGAGTGCATTTCCATGCTCAGTGTCTCACTGTAAATGCAATCCTCATTGATAATTTAAAATTGTTCACTTTGATATCCTTCTTTGAGACAACAGTAACTATTTTTATTTGAAGTCTTACCCAGATAGTCATCCAAGGAGAACTTGTCATTATCCCATATTTGAATGATCAGTTTCGGTGGGATTCTGAATTCTGTCTTGTCAAGACTCCAAAAATGTTCCTAAAATTTTAAAAAACAAATACCAAGCACCTTTAAAAATTATTTATGAAAATTCAAAGCTGGAGTCTGCTAGTACTTGTGAATTCTGGGGACGCTGGAAGTATTAAAAGATCTAATCTTGCCCCAGCTAAAAGGAGACTGCTGTTGTTGCCAGTGTATTGTTCCTGGCCCAAAGGCAAGGAATCTGTTCACAACAGCAGTGTGAGAAAAGTGTGCAGAACTGAGCCAAATTGTCTCTTTCAAAATGTAGGTACAAATTACCAGGCCAGCTAGAATCCGTATTCTAAGCATTGAAATCTTTAGCAATACTTACCTTTTTGGAAACTAAACAGAGTTGCTCTGCTGGGAGATAGTCAAAAGGAAAAACAAATCTCCAGTTAAAGTTCCCTTCACCATCTAATGATCGGTAGTGAACATCAGTTTTCTGCTTATTTTCTTCATTACCAGGCATCCATCTGAAAATATGGAGAGATGTGTCTGGTGTTTGCAGTGGGACTACACTGGTGCCTGTTTGTACTGGAACTGTGTCATTAAGGGATTGCAGACAAGCTGTAAGTGTTGCTCACAGAGGGGTGGGGAGTCTTTCATGCCCTTTTGTAGTTTGGTTCCAATTTGACACTATAAATAGGAACATCTGAACTGGATTTCTGATCTAAGACCAGTGCCGTATCAATGGTGATTTGCTGAGTTCTTTTTTAGGGAGAAATTAAATCAACCTAGTAGTATATTTCTCTGATTTCTATTGATTTTTTTTTTGTATTAAGACTGGGGAATGTAAAAATTAAGAACCCAAGTTATGCAACACCAAAGCTAACTCTCTATCTTTTCAGTTGCTATCCATCTCAAGAGGTGAAATTCTGGGATCTTTCACCACACATTAACTGGTCATGCTTTATCTCATAAGACTTCTGTACTTCTCTGAGGTTAGCATTTGACTTGGCTGAATCAAAAAATATTTGAAACCCATGGTCAGGATATTCCCAGGACGTTCTGAATGTTATTAATTTGTAAGTAAGTGTTACATGAGAGAATGCTCCTACCCCTTCACATAAATGTCACTCATTTCTTCTCCTGTGATGCTCTTTTCATCCAGAAGGACATCCTTGGTGTTCCAGACAATCACACGCAAGATATACCTAAGAGAGATGTTTGGGGCGAGAGAGTTGAATTGCGTTGTCAAGGCTGCCAGAGGCTATGTAGTATGTGGGGTACTCACTTCTTGGCTTTTCGGGGAGTGATGTTGAACGGAGGGCCTGGCGGTCCTAAGCTTTTCGGGAAAACATCCACCCACATCTGCAGCTTTCCCTGTAGCAGTGAAGATGGATGAGGGATTGTTTGTTGTATATGGGTTTGTCATGGCCCCTTTATTTTTCAGATAAGTTTTCTGGTTTCTACAGAAACTTTCTTTAAAAACCCCAACCACTGGTGAGTCAGGTAATGCCAGAAAAGTAATGTTAGCCTTTGTTCTTCTCTAGCAGTGAGGTCCAATGTAAGACTTCATGTTTAAACTTGCACCTCTGAACCTTGTGGAGAATGGACAGGTTGGGTCTCATTTGTGGGATGCAGCTGGGAAGCTCTTGAGCTAGCCCGTCTCCTTTATTGCTGGTGAAGCATAAACATACATTCCAGTTTACTTCAGTAACAAAGAAATAAACAAATCTTTTCTAATTCCCCCTCTGTTAGTGTTTAGGATGTCATCTGGAGGTCTTAATGGCAGAGCATAACTGCATTTTATTATGTTTCTAGACTAACCTGCTTCACATTTTCAGCCAAGCAAAAATGATTTGTAGCCCTCTTTTCCCCTGAGTGATACCATGCCATTGACACCATGACATAAACCCTGGAATGCTCCATTTCTGCTTTCAAGAAACCACAACCAAGCCAGTTCACAGTACCTGGGAGATGTTGGGCTGGAAGGTGCTGTATAAGGTCCTCGTTTCCACATGTTCAGGTACCAAACCCTGGGTTCTGAGGATGTGAAGGGCTAACCGCTCTTCACTCGGACCAAGATGCTGATGCAAGATTTTGTTAGCTTCTGAAATAAAAGAAATGGGAAAAGAACAGGGGCTCAGGAACTAGAATTTGCATTTAAACTTTAAAACAAAAAAATTAAAACCAGATATTTAAAACTGAGCAGAAAAGTGTGCTCAACTTGGAGAAAAATCAAAGAAATTTTTCCGGTGTTCCATAAATAACTGAAATTTTTATATTTTATCAATACGAATTTAAGACATACATATAAAATAAGTAAACAAGCTCACCAGCTTCTTCCAAAGTATAGTCTTGTCCCCCGTAGTTAATCTTTCTACCATTCTCAGAGAGGACAGGAGGAGCATAGCCTTTAAACCTGGCTACATTTTGCAGTAACTGGGTGGGTTTTAGTTGATCACGCCAAGTATTCACACCCGAACTTTTATGAAAGCAAAAGAAACACATTCTAAAATTATTCACTATTCAGGGCATTTACACATCATGTAACATGTGTTTATTAAACTAGCTCAGAAAGAGCAGCACTGTAACTGCCTAGATTGAGGCCTCTGGACTTTGATATAGTGACATAATTTTGTAGCAGCTCAATTACCTTCCAAGACACAGTAGTTTTTTCTTTGTGTATCAAAATAATTTACACTGACAGATGCTTTCATATTTACTTCCATCAGTAGGTCAGAAATTCTGTTAAGTGTGAGTTCTCTGGACAGAAATAACATACATTACTGTATTAAGAAAACACTAAAATAGTTGATGCTATGGTTTTCAGTGAAGGCTATTCTGAAGATTTACACTTTCACTTGGAATTTAGATGATAGAATGAGCACAAAAAATACCCTTGAGAAGCCACAGCATTGTTTTTTAACCATAGAGTTAGGGTTTTTTTACCAGAGACTGGGTACTAGGTTTTACAGATTAAAATTTTCAACAGACAAAATTACTTACATCCAGTACTGCTGTGGGATGCCACAGTGAGATCCATAACGAGAAAGGAATCTGTTTTCAAGATCAATTATGGTTTCACCCACTTTTTCATCACGAGTCAATGTGTCATAGTCATAGACTGAAATTTTCAGATCCTTTTCTTGAGGCAAGAAGCAGCTGAGTTCATACATTCTAAACATAAAAATACCCCGTTGAGACTATTGCTCTTTTGAGCAATGCTTCTTATTTTTAAATTTAAAGAACCCAAAGTAAAAACAGCACTTATTAGTTTATTTTTGAGCAATAGCCTTCAAAAGGATGCTTCCGGAGCTGATAAATCTAGAAGCAGTTATCATTCATGCTCCAATTTCTATTTGCATTTATAAACAGTTTTATTTGTACTCCTCTGGCTATTACCTCCTTCCTTTCTGCACAATGTATTACTTTGATGTTTTCTGTGCAGCAGCTTGAATTGGGACCGAGGAAGAAAGTTACTTTCTATCTGAAATCAATTATCTTTGCTGTCTATTTCTTTGCATAATCTGAACAGTTGAAAACTTGCAGTGCATCATTGCAAAGTGTGCTTTTCAAACCCTTTATAATCCTTCCATTCCTCCTCTCTGAACTTTCTAATTTATCAAAACCCTCCTACAACTCTAAACCAGACCCAGAATTTCATAGTAATTATGCAGATGATGTAACTTTTCATTCCTATCTAGTATTTTTTATTCATATATTTCAATGATATCATTAAGCTTCGATGGAAAGACCAGTGTACTGGGAATGCATGTTAAGCTGATTACTCGTGAGATCTATCTACTTTTCAGAGTTAAAACTTTTTCCATATTCTATAGAATATTTTTTTATTCTAATATGCCTAACACAGGCTGGTTTTAAGATCTATACATTGTTTTACTTTGTGCAATTTACCCACATGACAAAGAAAATCCATGGATTAGCAAAACATCTGTGTTTTCCAATGATTTCAAAGGGAAATGCCTTATGCAATTTTACTCACAATTAACTGTCAGTATATAAGTATGAATAGAGCACTGAATAGTTCAAGTAACGGTTTACCTTAAAAAATAGGAAAACATTCTAGAATACAGTAAATAGAAAATACAAAAAAATATGTTACCTGCCAAAGATTGGGTTGAGGGTATTAGGCACATAATGATCTCTGTCTTCAATTACTTTTTTACTTAGAGATATTTTTATATAAGGATCACACTATTTAAAATAAAAGAAACAAAAATATTGGTAAGAAATAGCTATCAAAACTAACTTTAAATAAAGTACAGGAGAGCAGTTAGCTGACAGACACTGCGACAGCAACCATTCTCACCAGCCCGTTGTTGTCCTGGGGCTGGAGCTGCAGGGCTCGGACGATGTAGATTCGCACAATGCACTCCTGGGGCCCACTGTCCGGCAGCTCCCGGAACTGCCGAGGAGGGGCTGGAATAGCGGGATCGTCAGGCAACGCATAGATCTTAAAGGATCCCTAAAAAATAGTATACAGACTCCATCAAGATAAATGTAGAAAAGTCACTCCGCTAAGGCTGTTTCTTCTTATTTATCCTACACATACACACTCTGGTTTATACAGGAATAGCAAAATTCTAGCCTGATCCACAGTGACTTAGAAGTATTTTGTTTTATTTTAGTGGATTTTGGATATTAAGACTTACTAAAAGGCAAGGTTATATCCTCAATTCAGCTGTTTTGATGTCAACGAAATTACTCTATTTTGCTCCAGCTGAGACTATGTAACAAATACTTTGTATTTGTTTTTCTCTCCAAAAGCATCATTTAAGGTTTGGGGTTTTTTTGGTTGGTTGGTTTTATCTACATTAGCATTATTTTAATCTATTAAAGTCACAGAAACACAGAAATAGTACAAAATACCTTTTCCAAATTAATTCTAAAAATGTGCTTTGTGGAACTTTAGTCCTGTTCAAGAGGTTATCTGGGAAGGTTCTGTCCCATGGTTACCAGGAAAGGTTACATTAGCAGGAATTACATTTATTTTAAATTAACATGTAGCATTTTTAGTGTGAGCAATGTGTAGCTGTACTTCCTTGAAAAAGATGGGCCTGTCCCTAAGTAGTTACTAACATCTGTTGCCCCTACTAATGTACATATCCATATTTAAGCTGAAACACTTGCATGTAGATCTACTTAAATAACCACTTACATACAAAAGATTGCAACTAGCAGTCTAGTATGGCTTGTTGCCCATAATTTGAAATTTACCTTGAATTCTCCAACCACTGATGGATCATCACTGTCCTCAGATTTGCCTCTGTATAGTTTAAATGTGTCACAGAAGTCTGTTAAGTTATTGAATTCAGGTACTTTTTCCAATTCACAGTCATACACCTTAAAAAAAGAAAAAAGGGAAGTTTAGAAATTATCATACATATCAGCTCCACCATAGTGCCACTGCAAATTATTTTATGTTTGATGGAATATTTCAGGGAACCAAAGCTTTTGGAACTATTTCTATATCAAAGTGGGAGCAAATGCAAGGTTTGGAAAACATGTGATAAAGCTTCATTTAGGCTTGGTTAAAACCAGAGTAAGTAGCATGTCATAGCCTTATCTTTACTTTCTTTGTTAGCTGTATTAGATAAGAAATGAAAGCAGTCTCACTTCAAATTTTAGCCAACAAACAGTAAAAGTACTGATTCTCTGTGCTCATACTTTCTTAATGCGTATGTTTATTTAGGATCTGTCTGGTGCCCAATGAAGTCAAGACTAAAACTCCCTTTGACCAAAGGCAAGATTAAACTTTTAATACATCTCTTAGTAAGTGTAGTTAAGTAGAAGAGAAGCCAGGATATCTTCTTAAAAGCTTCATTTCATCACATGAATTAGTAAAGAACCTTTATAGAAAATCATATATAGTTAAATTTTGAAGAGCATTTTAAAAAAAAAGTGGGACAGGTCTTGGGCCCATAAACTCTGAAATGTGTTAACCTCTTTTATCCTGAGCAATACCTTTAAAGTGTCATATCCTTTTTTAATGTACTGTCCACATTTTTCATATTCTCCTATTGAAGCATAAAATTTGCTCCACCAATCAACAATTTCTTCCTCCTTAAAGAAAAGCAAAAAAGATTTTATTGGGAGATAAAGTCTCTCTCGTATCATACTGTACAGCAAAAATAATGAACAATTAAGCATAGTAATAAATAATATACTCTAAACCCTATTATCAGTTAGGTAATATTAAAACTTTATCTGAAGGAAAATTAGAATATAATAATTAAGGCAATTGCAGATCTACCTCACTGTTAACCAAACACAGTTGAAAAGGAGTAATTGAGTCTTGCCCTGTTAGAAACAGTACTTCAATAAGCCTCATGATGCCAAGATACTAGCAATCTATACATTCTAATACAGTATTTCTGTGGGTTTTTTTCTATTTTTATTTTTTTAAGTCTGATAATCACTGTTTAAGAAAGTGCTATTTTCTGTATTCATGGGGACTGCATAATGTAAATATTTGCCCCTGTAAACAAACTTCCAATCGTAATGAATAACATTCTTTTGCTATGAATGAACAGAATGAATAGTATTCATCCACTGTGTAAATCTGAATTTTTTTTAAAGATTGTTTGGACTTACAGAGAATCTTAAAGTATTATGCAGATCGTTAAAGGTGAGGGTTTGTTTGGGCTCTTTTGGATTTTTTTTTTTTTCTATATATAGGGTTTCCTATTTCAGTCTTTTATATTTTTCCTAAATTTATCATTTTACAAGTTCATTGTAGGTTTTATATCAAACACTTTCAGAGATTACTGTTCTGACCCACATGCTTATAATTCTAATTTGTAGGCAGTATTGATATACTGGTTTTCAATTGGAGAAAGCAGTGTGTAGATTTTTTAAAGTAGTATACGTTACCTTTTCTGTGAGCTGCTCATGAGGATCGAGTCATAAAAAAAGGGCAAAATAAAAGCAATGTTAAGGATATGATTTGTAGAATTTTAAACAGTTAAATAGGCTTTAAATGTTTAGGAGTTTGTACATAGTAAGTGTGCAAAGTAAGTTACTAACATCAATAATTTAGAAATGCTTTTGAGGAATATTCAGACACCATGTGTTTAACTTGATTTTTTTTTTCTGCTGTCAGAAAAGCAGAACGTTCTAGATATTGAACTGGAGTACACATATATGTATATATATACATACATACATACACACATTTTTAAAAACAGGTTTTCAGGACTGTAAGACATTATCACCCTGTGTTTCTTCACATAACAAAGCAAAAGTGAGAGGCCCAGATTTTTATTGTATCATTGTAGTGTTACAGTCTGGATTCTATTTACTGGTTTCCACGGTAGCATCATTCCCTGCTTTCATCTGTGGCTGCACAGAGCACTGGATCTGATTTATTTCAGTTGAAAAATATTTCTAAGAGCAGTTACAAAATTTAACCTGTTCCAGAGATTTCCAAACAAATCTCACATATGTAAGATTCAAGTGGGTTTTTTTCCCCCTTTATGACTGTTTAGTTCTCTATAAAATAATTTGCTAATGCTCAACATCTTTTTCCCATTTCCTTCTACTATTATTGAAGAATTTTTTACAGGCTGTGGATTTTCAAGAGTCTGAAAAAAAGATGAAGGATTATAAAGTACAGTAGCAACCACTCTGTGTTTGTCTATAGATTTATCCATGTAAGTGTAAAAACAATATGCACAATCCAAAATGCTTCACCTGTTAAATCACAGATACCCTAATTATGCCCCGACAGTCCATTAAGAGCAATCATCATGCATCCCGTCTGGAAGCCATGATTAGCAAGTGTCATTTGTGCTACTTTTTTATACATTATACTTCATGTTTTCATTTAAAAGCATTAGCAAGGAATTTTTGTGCAAAGCCGAAGAAATATGCAAAACATTTTATGAATACAAGCCAAATGCATCAATAGGTCAGGACATCACTCTGGTATATCATTCTCATTTATTCCCATTTCTGTTCTCTTAAGTAATTATTTTCCTGGGATGTTCAGGTCTATTTATTTTACTAGTCTTGTCTACCTTCAAATCATATAAATAGAGCATATTTTTATCAGATTAGCATGGGACTGTCATTTTCTAAAGACAGTTGGAGGGATTTTTTGTGGAAACAACATCATTACCAGCAAATTATGGGCAGAATCCATGAGGTAATTTTGAATAGTTTACCTTATTTAAATTTAACTTTTTTAAAATACTGTTTAAGTACAATGTTGACAATGCAAAGGTTAACTTGCATAATTATGCAATTGTAATTTAAACACCCAATTTAAATCCTTTTCACAATATACACTGTGTAGAACTCTGAATCTTTCATCAAAGCATAATGTTGGAAGAGCTTAAGTCAGGGGTTATGTTTTGGGTTTGTGGTTTTTTTTTTCCTTGATATACCTTCAAATGTCTCTTCAAATAATGCACTTGGTAGTTTTGGGAAGAAGTAGTTAAGGAAGAAAAAAATCAAAATCTTAAGATCTTCTTTAAAAATTCCCAGAGCAAATAATAGTCTTCAATATTTGGATATTATTGTTACTAGAAGTTGTAATCAGGATGTGCTCAAGAACGCCAAAACTCAGAATAAAATGCCATATGATAATTTGGAGATTTTGGAGTGAAATATTCACATGGTAAAAACAATGTAATATTACTGTCCTTTTTAAAATCTGCTCAGTGACTCCACTGTAGATTGTTATACATGAAGTTGTCAAGACATCAACTATTAGCTTTTTGAACAATTTGGAATTCTGGGAAAAAATCTAAGAGATGCAGTGGATCCCTAGAAAATTCAGAGTTAGACTTTTTTTTAATTGTAATTTTTTTCCAGGAAGTAGACTTCTAAACAAAGTATAAATATTAATAGTGTGGTGAAATAATTCCTCTTTATTTTTGTGCTTTTATCACAACATAAAAAAGATTCTAAGTAAGTTGACACAAAAAAGTAGTTTTTAGTAGTTCATACATATTCTATATGCATAGTAAGATTTTCAGAACAAGGATTCTTTAATATAACTAATCATACTGGACTTCTGAGCATCATCTCCTCCAAAATCTCTCTGTGGCAGAACTGCCAAGAGAAGTACCCCCTCAAGGCTCCATACATTAACATTCTTCCCCATCCAACCCCATCCAGGTCACCTGCATGCATTAGTTTGGTACATACATGCACTGTTGTTGGAGAAGCCATTTTGCTGAGTGCTGTTGACATACTGCTTAAACACTGGAAATTGGAATGTAATTGATGAAATTTTGGCATTTTGTGTCCTCAGGGTGTTGTCTGCATAGCACTTACACTTTCCACAGTTTTACTTATTTCAGTTTGGATTGTTTTGAGTTTTCATTCCTGTAATATGGATGCTTTCACTGTATCTAGTGTTGTATTTGGCTTGGGTGATGCCAAACTAAAAGAAATTGTGTTTCTGTTTATGTGGAATTTAAAATTTTCCCTTTGTAGTTGAAATAAACTACACAAATAGAACCAATTTTACCAGTGACTTTGAAGTGCTAAGTCTTCTTTATTTTCTAAATATTTTTCCTTATATTTTTTAAAGGAAATAATAGTTCTCTGTTCCAGCTTGTATTAGAATATATACCAAATATTTTAGAAGAGAAAACCTATTTCAGATAAAAGTGAGACTGTTCTAAATTAAATATTAATGACAATTTACATGTATGATGACAGTAATCACAAGATCATGGTCCATGATATATTTAGAGTCTGAATATGGTGACGATAAGAAGAAGAGATGAAGGAAGAACAATGCAATCATTAATATACTCAAATAGCAGTAACAGTTCAAAAGTTTACATTCAGTAGTATTTACTTTGGGACTGCTGTAACACTGTCAAATATTCTGCATTTTCAAAAGTCAAAATCGTGGATTGAGAGTCTGCAAAACTGCTATATATTAAACGGGATAACTTCTCTGCTTCCTTTAACATAGCAGGCCATCAGAAATCTATGAACACACCTTCTAGGCAAGGGAAAAATTTTACAGTCCTAAAAGAATTGACATTTCTTCCTTGAAAATGTACTGTTTGGAATCTGTCTTCAGTCATGTTTCAACTCAAGAGTAAAATTCTGTAAGCAGAATTATTTTTTTACCTGGAAAGTAAAACTGTATTGTGGTGGTCCCGAAAGAATCAGAGCAGTAAAGAGGCAAGGCACAACAGAAAAGGAAAGAAGAGAAGTGTTAGTGCAGAAAAAAATTGTTTCAGTGGCATTGGGTTTGGATGGCTTCAAGGTAAGAGAGGCAAAGCCATGACTGTGATAAAATGAAGGGTTGAAGGAACAGAGCGTACACCTACTTCTAACTCCTTTATCTAGAACTGGTTCAGTCTGTGCAAAATCAAGCTGCTCTAACCACCACCAGTGGGAACTGGGCAATGTTTTATCATGTGCATTCAGTAGCTATTGAACAAGTGAATTAATTCTTAAGCTAGTGGTGAATTTTACCAAGCACAAAATGCTATAGTTTGATGTTTACTATATGAAAACAAAGATTAAAATGATTAACATATTTCCTTCGCTTTCCTGTCACCAAGTAACTTTCTTCCATCTGGGTTACATATGTTTCTGACAATTTTGCTGTCTAGATAGTTCCTCAGAAACCAGAGATCTTAAGAACAAAGTCAAGCATCAAATTTCAAAGATTACCTGAGCTGTTAGCAGTGGCTGTGTGTCTTCCATATCAATTACTGTATCCTGGCGAGGTGCAGCAGAGAGCAGACTAACTGTAACCCAAAGGTTTTATTAAGGCAATATGGTGTAGGTAAAATATCTTACTAAACAGTTTCATCAGATTTAAATCCAGACAGTTACAGAAGATGTAAAATAATTCATTGGCTATACATTTGTCTAAAGAAAGCAATTCGTTGCCGCTTTTTGCTAAAAACAGACAAACTATTTTTGTGCAGGATATGCAAACATTTCTCAAATACACAGTACTAAAATTAAGAGTAAAACTTGAAAAAATACAGAGGAAATGTCAGCATTGTATTCAGACTGTATTTGCTAGAATACTGCATCATTACTTTGATACTAGTGCAGAGGTGATCTGCAGGTAGTTAACTTCCAAGATGGTACTAAAGAGGAACTTCAGGGAATGAGCACATCAAGTCTAAGAGTGGACTTGCCTTTGCATTATGCCCTCTTACATTTCACAGAATGTTACACTAATTAATACTCTCTGTTAGATGTTTTTCCTTTCAGATAACATTACCTCCAACTAAGTACACAACACAAGATGTCTACTCATCAGTACAGCATGCAGAGTAAACACTGAAGGTCGGTAATTCTAGTATCTCACAAGAAAGTAGAACTTAGCATTTTCCAGTGTTCTACCTTTCAGCTGTGGTGCAATGTCCTGTTTAGTAGTGTAGGGGTCACAGCGAAAGCTTTCCAGTAAATCAATAGTACATTGTCCCACAACGGGCTTCCGTCCAAATGGTCTGTGGTCTATTACTTTAATAACGAGAGATGGACTGTATAACTCCTCTTTTGGCAAAAGCTAAAAATAGAAGGTTAGAGGTTTTTTACAATGCAAACAGAAGAAAAAAAAAAGAATAAAGATTTCCTCCCTAAATCAGAGCTGTTACTTCATTTTAGTATTGAACTACCATGTTTTATGGCTGTATGGTGAATGAAAACTTCTAATTTTATGAGTCAATAAAAGTCAGTAAAAGTAATTTTAATTGCCCCAAATCTTTAATTTTCTTTACTCTTGCACAGCTCCCATCCTAGCAATAAGAAACTAGCCAAACATCTACAGGTAAATTGATGCCTTTTCAAATGAAAAAAAATTATATACTGCACTGGATTGTGCATATAAAATCGTGCAACTTACCAGTGACTGTACAAACATGTTTACATGATCTTTATTACAGTTTTCAGGCTCACAAATTGCTTTTGGTAAATCAAAAAAAGATGTGTGAGCTTTTCTACTCAGAACAAATCCTTGAGCTTTAAAACTACGGAGCAACTTATTTTGCTATAGATAGGTGGTATATAGGTTTTTGTAACGTACAACTTTCATGAAGAGAACAGAAGATGGAAAATTCGGTGTCTTTTTGAGGTTTTTGATCACCACAGATTCCACCATTTCACCCCCACACTCCACAATGAGACTTGGAGACATAACAGGTGCCAGTTGGTAGTTTTTCATGTTTCGCAGCCCCCAGGCCAAAATCTGTAAAATAAAATCCAATATAAGCAAAAGTGGGAAGGGATATCAATATGCTTAATATAATACTCAGAAAGTAGGAAAGAAGAAATGAAGATATTCAATAATAAAATGTGTTTGGCAAAATATTTCAAGGTTCTAGTTCTAGGAAAATTAGTGGAAACAGTGAAATTCAAAACCACTTAAAGAACAGAGTATTTCTTGCTGCGAATTTTTTTGTTTTCTTTAAGTACCTACACAAGCCTCCTGCCCAGAAGATGAGAAGACTGTACTTGTATTCAGTTAGTTTAAGAGTAACCATACCTCAACAGCAGTGAGTTGAACTACCGGTCTGATTCCTTGAGGGACCATGTAAAGCTTTGGTGCCCTTTGTGATGGAAGAATTGGAAGGTTGGTACCAGCCTATTAAGACCCAAACATTAGTATTAGTTTCTCCCATCTTTCTAGATTAAATACCTCGCAAGTGTTAAGACAGTTCTTCACATAATGTCTCACCGTGAAAGAATATATACTGTATCTTATTATATTACACACACACACAAAAAAAGAGAAATGCACACCTTGTCTCTCAAAATAAGTTCTGCAGCAAAAAGAATGTCTCCACTAGCTTTGCCATTATTTGTTACAGGATACCAGAGCAGTTTCGGTGTGATGTCCTCTTCTGGGATTAACTTGACCATGGGGGAACAAACACTTCTGCCAAGGAATTCATCTTTACCCTGCAATAAAAAATAGCAGTAACAGCCATTGATGTGTTGTCAACTGACATAAATAAATAAAAAAGCAATCAGGGTAAAAAGATTTCACCTACCACTTGGTCACTGTCAAAAAGTTCAATAACAACATTAGGTGGATTTTGGGCTATTGACTGTGGGTCCCCATAGATCTCAATTTCATTAAATATGAGAGTTTGGTCCCATGTAGGATTTAGAGTTGAGTGAATGACCTCAGTTGTTTTGCTTTGATGGAGGAAAGAAACATGAGCATATGGATCTGAAATATCATACAAAGATTGAAAGCACAGAGTTACAGACAAACAAAACCACATCAAGCCATAACGTACACAATCACAATTTTTATCTAATGTAATATGTTATTTTTCTACTGTTGTTACCAGTTCTAGAAGCCATTCTATGTAAAACAAAAATGAACACATATACATAATTTACATTTAATAGAGCAATTTCCATTTGATAACTAAATCACTTCCTTTATACAAGACTTGATTAACATTATTAAGAGTAATAAATAAAAATTATAAAATACCTTGAAAAACAGAAAGATAACCAGAAAACTAAAATGAAACACTGTTTATACTAATCTTGCTTTAAATCTTGTCCATAGAAACTCTTTTTTATTGTCTCCATTGATATACAACTGTACAGCCTCATAAATAATACAAAGAAATAATTCTAGTTCTGACTAGTTGCCAAACAACAAATTCTCCCAGGCTATATTGCTCAGATCATGGTTAGGTTTCAAACATGTTTATTTATAGCAACCTCTTCTTGTGAAACAGCTGAATGATTAAAGCGGTCTAGGCCCAGTATTTGGCAGGCCTTTAAATCATCAAGAGTTCTGTAGAAGGTATCTGATGATGGTCATTAATATTTCCTGTACAAATTGCAATTACTAAGGACTAAAGGCAATTTTAAAGGTCATCTTTAGGTCAGTTTCAATAGATTCTGACAAGGTATATAATCAGAGTTTTACAGAATTTGGCTAATTCTTCAAACAAATTTTAGAGGAAAGTAAAATGTAGATGAGCTAGTTTATATGTGACTGCATCTGAGGTGCCTGTCCTGAATTATACATATGCAATTTAGAGGCATTTTTAATTGTTTCTTTGCATTGCTTTTAAGTGCTGCATATTGAAATAAGACCAAATACATGCAGGCAGCCGTACAAACCCCTCCTCATTTCAGAAAATAGCACTAAAATTTGTAAAGCATTGCATCTTCTGTAACAAAGGCATTACACCTACTCAATTACAGGGAGAAAAAGAAAGAATGCAAATGGAGGATAATGGAGAAAAAAAATTCATTTCAGCTTTGTCTTTTGCTGAACTTCCTTAAAGGAAGTGTAAAGTCATATTCTTACAGAACCTAAATTCAGTTCACTCTGTGACTTTCCAGTGAAATTTTGATTTGAATTAGCAAAACTTGAAAGCTGGGTATTAGCCTGATTACAAAGATGCCAGATGGACACAACACTGTTGGAATAACTAAGAGCTGGAAATACATGGGCAAGAAGTACATATATACAAACAAATAAAAGACATGCTTATCAGAAAGGCATAGTGTAGTTTTCTACATGTTCATGTCCATAATCAGTTAATAAAATACACTGAACACTGAGAGGCAATTGGTGACATAAGTAAGGAAGAAATCATCCAGTTTTCTTCATCCTTGCTTTTGTGCAAGCTTCCTGCAGGAAAAAACTGCATGTAGACTTTGGTTAGAAGGAGAATCCAAGGCAAAAGGAAGGGCCTGGTCATGGGAAATTCAGACCTTATCTGAAATTCCATTCCCTCACTGAGAATGCACTGGCAGCAGCTGGTACAGGACATAAAAGAGCACTTTGTTTGCAGCAGCCTCTGGGGCAGTAGTAACCAAATACAGATCATACGTACTAAAGCTGAGACTTTCTTTACAGCAGTTTCAGTAGCTGGGACCTACGCACAGACCTTCAAGAGTCAAGATATTCTACATCCAAATAAATCAAGCTACTAGTTCATGGCGAAAGTGGGTTTTCTGCACCTTTAGCAGGATTTTTCCATACCTGAAAAACTGTCTTTGTCTAAAGCCATGAGGTTTCTTGCCTGGTAGACGTAACAGCGAAGGTGGTAAGTATATACTCCTGTATCAAATAAATAAAACCAGTTCAACTGCATTATACAGGCTTCTTCTCTGTAATGAAGATATTCTGAGTTTATACAAATGCCTTACACATTTTAACACAAGCACTCTGGTAACATTTTTGCTTTTCATATGATGAGTATTAATACCAGGAGCTAGCACCTGAGAACATTTGTTCCAACACAATGCAGAAATGAAAAAAAAAATCACTAATGTTATTTGGGCTTTTTTCACCATATGATCATCTAAAAATCTTTCTATTCAAAAATTTCTGTTTGAAACAGTGTGATAATCTAGCTCATCCAAAGACAATCAAGAACTGGGCACTCCTGTGCTTAATTTAAGTATTCACTACACTACTTCCAAGGTCCTAGGTGTTTCACATTTTTAGCTCTTAGCTCTCCAAAGTTATTCCAATTGCTACTCTGTCTCTTTGGTTAAAAGATTTAAAAAAATAAATCACTGCAGGTAAGGTGGAATAGCTTAAAAAGAATATGTGAGTGGCCCAAAGCATGGGGCTAAGTTACTACAGCTTTGCTTGAAAAGATGTCAGGTCTAACCCTTTCAGCCCTTGAAAAAATCTGAGCCACTACAGAGCCTCATTGAGCTGAAACCTCTGACCTCTTGCAAGAAAAAGTGTCATTTTCCTCCAACTGTGGTCATTATTAAAAAGAAACTTCAACAATGTTCCCCAGATTCTGAATAATTTAAGATATAGACATCCATTCCCAACAGGTTGATCAAGTTCTGCAGAGTTCAAATAAAGACAAGTGTTCCAGTCAGAGCTCCTCAAAAAGGATGTTAAGTCACAGGATTGGCCTCTGTTCCTGTTAACTAGCACTAGTGGCTCCCGTCTCAACATCCCTGCTTTTGTGATTCACATTACAGTGATTTCAAAGCATTCAAAACCAATCCAGGTTGGCAAAGTTACAGTTTTGTTCACTTTGCCAACTCAACTACATGGTACTGCTTCCTCTGGGCCAGGCATTGTCTGATTCTGCACTGAGCTGGTTAAGTGACCTGAACCAACAGAAAAATTAAATTTAGCCTTAAAATTCCTGTCCCATACAGGTTTTAAAAATATCTGTGTGACAATGGACTGAAATACTGAAATGACTAACTGTAATTTTTCTTTAATAATTTAAATAGGGTCCAATTAAGGGTCTGATGGTAATTACTACAGAAGGCATATAAAGCCAGATGTAAACCACAAAGAATTATGATTCCGTTTGAGACCAAAATGAAACAGACAAGATTTTTGAGAAAGGAATTTTTAAAGAACCTACTGTCAAAATAGCAGGAAACCATTGGTGTATTGGCACCAAACACCTTTGTAGCTGACTCCTTGGTTTTGTCTGAACTCTTCCCTTCTCCATCATCGACACTATTGTCTGCTCCCTGAAGTTAGATAGAGAAAAAGTTATTGACTATTTACAAACACAGATGGAACTTGATAGAAAAGGACTGTGTGTGGGAATTTATGCGTTTCCATCTCTCCTCCAGGACAAGGAGGAATTTACTTCTGTGAGCAAATGTGCTTTACAAGATGTTTATTCGTGTCCAGAGGTAATTTCCTGTTGCCAGTTGAAGCTGTGCAGAAATCATATGCAATCGTTTCATCTCACTTCTAGAATTTCTTCTTCCTAGAGATGTACTAGCTACCTATCAGCTCGTAGTGGGGGAAAGGTCACAGGTCTTCTGCACTGTGCTGTGGCAGAGAACTGCTCTAAGGCTTCATCCCAGCACTAGTGCAGGAACTACAGCTGTAAGCAAAACTGAAACAGGAATTATTAAACTCAGAGCAACCAAATTAAGTGAAGAAGGAAAATGCCATCAGTGAATCGTTGGTCAACATTTGATGCAAAAAAGAGAAACGAACCAAGAAAAAAGTGCAAAGTTTTGTTAATGCTATACACTCAGAATCATTATATATTTTATAAAAACAAAGGAGCCTTCTCACATTATTTGCTACAGTTTGTATTTTGGTAAATAGAGGTTATTTGTGAAGCTGTGTTAACCTGAACACTTGAGGAATAACTGCATTCTGCTCATCTATCTGTGTCATATGAAATTCTGGCTTCTCCATTTTCTTATCTTTTCATGTGTTTGGTTGTTTATACAAGCAAATATTCACCAGTGGCAGCTGTTTCCATGCCTGTTGTTTCTTGTGCTGATGTTAAAACATCTAAATTACATGAAAAGCATGAAAAGCTTGAGCTACCTTTTTACTTTACTTACAGGAGGCTCATCTAGTAATTTGGCCTTTTGAGCTCAATCTCATATAATGCACTAACAAAAATACTTTGAAAAATAAAGTAGTAAGACTTTAAAAATATAAAACATAAATCAAATATAATGTGATATATAATGTTGTATATGTAATAAAATATTTAAAAATAGTAATAATACAAAAATCTCTACCCCAACTTTAGTGGTCCCTTTCAGACTAAATAATTTAAACAATGTGCACTGTATTAGCTTCTCAGTTATATATTAGTTTAACAATTCAGGGGCTAAAATGGTTGATATATTTGTTTATTTACTGAAAATTAACAGATTGACCTTTGAAAGACCTTTTTGACACTCTGTCCCTTACCAAAGCACCTTCAAGTTTAAAGATAGCTGCAGCACCATGTGTCTCTGAGGGAGCCATTTTTCGTCTCCATCGTCTCCGACGGAAAGTGTCAGAACTGCGTTGTTCCCAGTGAAATTTCCAGCCAATCAAGGAAGCATATTCCCATCCTTCCTGATCTTCATATGATGACCTTCCCTAGAAGATACAAATTCTCGTTATCCACAGTGTTGTGTAACTGTAGTGAAAAAAAGCAGCATTTGCTCTGGCAGGCCTAAAAACCCCCTCATAAACCAAAGCTAGAAACATCAATGTAGAAAAAGATAAAGAAAGGGAATATAATGAAAACATAAATGGTTGTTTGAGATTTTTTTTGGTTGGTACTACATTTTTTCTTTACTCAGGTAATGAGTAATCTCATGCAGATCTTTAAAAAAAACCCCAAACCTCAAACTGTTACAATGTGCAAGTCCCTGACCGGATCTCTCTTTTCTTACCCTTCCTGCTGTCACTCCTTCAGACAGTTCCCTCCTACGTTTCCGCACCAGTCTTCGTCGTCGATGTGTGTGGTACATTTTCTCTGCAGCAACCCATGACTTGGGTTTAGTGTCTGGAGGAATAGTAATCCCGTATTCCCATCCTGAAACAGAATTGATGGGTTGGTGTATTTTCAGAAATACAAGCGAGATACAAAGTAAAAAAGCATGGGAAATAGAGTGACTGTACCTATGGAGGATGGAGCTTTATCACACAAGACTGTTCAGCACTGCAGACCCTTATAGCCCAGTAGCCAGGGGGCCACTGATGACATTTTATAGTGATGCTGTGTTGTAATATATGTGACAATAAAAATCTCAACATTAAAACAGATACAATAAATTTCAAGTTATTTTCTTTGTATTCTTGTTTTAGCAGATGTTGGTATCATATTTTCATACTTCACTGCAGGAAAAACTAATCCTTAATTTTAAATAAGAGTTAAAAGTCCTGTGCACTCTTCTGACTCCAGCGGCTTTTCATTTAAAAAAACACCAACTACATGAACTCTGATCATAGAACTTTAAGAACTGGTAAACCTGTTACTGTATTTTTGGTCTATGTATAATTCAGTTGCCAAGTATCTAAGACTCAGAACTTAATTTAAATTCATCTCATTAGAAACTTACCGCAGACTTCTACCAGAAGTTCCAATTAAGACAGATATCAGTACTCTAAGATAAATATGTGATTTCTTTTTCTACTTTAATAGACAGCTATTTTTTATTTAAAAGCAGTAACTATTTGAGAATTTTCATCTGGTTTAGAACAAAATAAAAATTCTTTATAGTTTTGCAAAATTCTGGGTTTCCCATTATCTCCCATGATCTTCCTTTTAAAAAAAAAAAATATTATTTTGTTTTCAAACCATCAACTCAATGTCCTGTAAATACTTTGCTGTGAGATACTGATCACTTTTTCCTATTGCTGTAGAATCCAAATTATGGTCTTGTGAGGTTGTTTATACCACAATTTTCTAAGCTGACAACAGTAATAAGCATATTAGGATTTTCTACCCTGATCATGTTAGTAGTACATATAGTCTGAAGATCTCTGTCTAGCAGCACCTGCCTCTTCACAGAAAGATTTGGAAGTCTTTTCCATTTCAGAATTGCCTAATAATCAATGTTTCATCCTGATCAGTCCTGCATGGCTCCCTTGCCATGAATTCAGTGCCGCTATTCTGCTCTCAGCAATATAGGTTTCCTTCTCAGACTTGTGTGGTGTGTGACCAACACAAACAGGTTTCCCGCATCCTTTAGTCCCCAGACCTCCTGATTCACTTTGTAGCATTATTTGGTGACTCATCCTGTGGCTAAAGGTTCACAGGTAAATTACCAGACAGATCCAAACCTGCCTTTGCCACATATTCGTGATGCAATTACAGAGGTTTCAGGACTTAAGCTTCTGACTTCTCTAAAAACCCCTCAATTGCTGCTGCTAATCCATTAAAATGGAAGGAGAAACAGATGCAGTGAACACTTCCTCAATGTAATATTATCTGATTCCTTAAGCACCTTTATCTAAATATTTCCTTGGTATTTTTCCATAGGGCAACCACTATCATGCCCAGAATATTGCTGGTTTTGACATGTGTCCTCCTCCTTCATTATGAGCTACAGCAGATTGTCTTAATAATCAGCAGATAAACAGTAAAACTTACCATGTTCATCCACTGCTCGATTTAAATCAGATTTCCAAGCATCATCTTCCCACACCCATCCAAAAGGACATGTGAATTCACGTGGGGGCGGGGCTTTTTCTCCATTCTTTTATATAAGGAAAATATAACAGTTTTGTGCATTAGTAGAGTAAATACACTGTGTGGCAAAACATAGGACTCCTTCCCTTAAACCTTTACTTATCCAGCGAAAAATTTAAGTCTCACCACATCTGTGAAACTCTCCTCAGATGCTTTCCATTCCCCTCCAGGATAGCGACTCTCATTTTCATATACTTCATCAGTAAACTCAGTATGACCAGCATCGGCTTCAGTCAACAAACTGCACGTCCAGAAAAATGCAATAATAAATAAAACCTTAGTTCACCACAGAGGACACATAGAAACATAGTACAGAACGTGCACACATGGTGGTATTCTGGACTGTCCATCTATATGAAGTAAACAGAAAAGAACACTGAAGAAACTCCAGTAGCATTAATCATTAGGAGGAACATTACTCATAAATATGAGTGACTAGCAGGAATGTTTAACTGCTGTTTGATTCAGGATCTGCTTTCAGTATGTCCTCTTGGAAAAAGAAAAAACATCCTATATTTAAGTGTAGGAGACCTGGACTGTGTATAAATTATATGCATTTCTAAAGCACGTGCATCTATGTATACATTAAAATTTGTACTTAATTTTGTTTCCATTTATGCTGTTAACAAGGCAAGCAATCAGTTGGCTAAGATTTTTCTAATTTGCAAGTCAAAGAAATAGGAGAATATTAAATCAGATAAAAGCCCTTTGCTTTCACTTGGTGGCTCACTGTGGTTCAGAAGGCACCAAAGTGTGTTCCACACTGCCATGTGCTGGCCAAATCGAGCCACAGATCATCTCCCAGTGGAAGCAGCTGCATGGCAAAAATATGCATTTCAACAGGAAGGGATTTTCCATTATCTGAGAAAATATCTCCATGTTACTGCTTTTCTTCATGTCATATTATTCACAAAAACAATTAATTTCATAGAAACAAAACTTCATCCATTCATACCTACAACTGATAAAATTTTAAAATGGATCAAATAACAGCACATATTTTTCCCTGCACAGTTTTCCTATAGCAACAGTTCTGTATCTTTTTCACCATCAGAACACAAGAATTTAAAATGGGCCAAATATTTTCTTTTAGGAAAAAAGAAAACAGTCTATTTCTCATGCTGGCTTTTGTTTATGAAACAAATAATGTGCCCAGTCTGGTTTAAACTGTGGCAACACAGTCAGACTGGCACAACTCCAGAGCTGAAAACCTCTGGCAGAGCAAGACTGAACCTGTTAGAGCTGAGGAAGGACTGACACTTGACAAATTTGGTCTGCCAGGGGAGGAGCTGTCACATGGCACCACAACCTTCTACTGAAAACAATGCCTGCCTTGAGTCAGTTTGAGAAATAACCTGTATCAGGTGTTCAGCAATGACAATGGAACTTTTCAACATTTAATGAAATAAATACAAAAAACCATCCAGTGTTTGTGAATGCCCATGCAGATGCTGTAATGGTGTCGCTACAGCATGACCTGCAGATTTATACTGGATGCCAAGGTTAAGTTTCTCTCTAGGGAAGATCCACCAATCCAAGGGTCTTCTCTGAAAGCATCACAGCAGGATCTGTGAATCTCACAAAGACACATGTAAACCTTGTAGTAGCTTCCTAGGCATGAAATACTATTATTATCATCCCTTTTTAAAAGATGAAGCACTGAGACACAGAGAATATAAACGATGTAGCCATCATAACCTGGGGACTGCAAAACCATAAGCTAGTTCTTAGAAATGGATGCTTTCTTTCTGTTGCCTGTTTTGTTTTACTTTTTAAAAAGGTAATGCTAATTTTAGCACTATTAACTAGCTTTGACTATTGGCTGGTTTTTGCTGTCCTGGAACATTCTGCTTAAAATCTCTTTCTCATCCAAGAAAACAGAGAAGAGCTTTTACTCAACACCACAAATGCCTTTATTCCTACTTGCATAAAATTTAAAAAATCTGACCTTCTTTCAGGATCAACCATCCATTCTCCTTCCCAGTCCCAGCCCTTTGGGGGTAGAAAGTACTCTCTTTTCAGTTTGATTTTTCCTGTAACATCGGAAAACTTGTGGCGACCAACAAGTCCTGAGGTACCCCACTTTCCAAAAAGCAGAGCCTGATTTTCATACTGTGTGGGAAGAAAGCAAAAATACAACTACTACTTAGGAATAAGAAACAGCTTTTAGGGAGAAAATGTATATATATTTATGTAACTATTACAACTGGAACATTTTACAATAATTTTACATTTTACTTCCTCTGAAATTAGGTATTCCCTTTCCACATTACTCTGCAATGTCATTATAAACATCTTTCATTTTTTTCTGTGCTGCCTGGTAAACAATCTTCTCAGTGTAATGCCTCCCTACAACTACAGTAAAATTTTCTCAAAATTAAACCTCTGTTAAATAAAATTCTGTTACATTACTCAAACAAGTTCATTCTGTTCCCTAAATGCATGATTGTCATTCTTTTCCATCTCAAATCTCCTCCTATTTAAAATCTTTTATTTTGTAATATGTAGAGCTGAATTAAAATCTTATCATAGTAGCTACCAGGGGCATGATTCTGATGTTAGCCTAGTTTATATAGTCTATTTCCCCTCCTGACATTATTTGTAGTTTATGATGGTCTTGAGTTTTCTGCTCTTATTCCTGTAAAATTGTTGGATTACTGAAGATCAACAAATGAGATATTCAACAGCCTCTTAAACTGTATACTTAAATAATGGCTTTGAACACCCATTGCTTTAAGTGACTTAGTGAAGTGCTACTAAATATTTAAGCACAGGTGCTATGCTGACACCACTGGAAAAATGTCCTTTTATTACCTATTTTACTGCTATTGAGTTGTATGCACCATTAGGTAATGTGGCATATAAAACACACCTGCTACTTACCATTTCCATCCAAAACTTCTATTATATGCTGTGGGACTATCTCAAGCATTTGTATTCTGACTTTTTTAACTCTTCTCATTGAAATGTTATCATATTATAGCCTTTTGTCAGCAATGGTAAATTTTCCACTGCTACAGAAGAACCATTATTAAGCAAAACCACTTGTATCCAAGTATAATTTGTAGAAGTGAAGCAATTAAAAAAAAAAAAGGGTTATTCACATGCCAAAACATAATGGTTTAGATCTCAATCTTAATTACACTGATAAAAATCTAAAATAAACGTATTTGAAATCACTGGAGTTAACCAGATTTGTACCTGACTAACCAGTTCAGAATCTGGTCTGCTGAAGTTCATCTGGTAGGCACAATGGACTCGATCATTAATTGCCTTGAATGGGGTCTGCTTGTTTCCTTATAATAAACACTACTCTCTCTTTCTGTCCGGTACGCAAAGAAGTTCAAAAGAGCTCCAACTGCATTGAATTCCCAACACTCACATCCAAGTTTAAAGTAAGAAAGCAATGATGGACATACCATTTCTGCAAAAACACTGAATGTTCCCTCTGCAAAGCTATTAAACTTCTTTTCAACTGCACTGAGCCCCAGCCAAATGTTAATTCGCAACTCTGCAGGCATTTTGACATCTTTCATCTTGTCCTGTGGGTACTGGCACGCAAACAAAAATGTTATTCTTTGTTATGTTATGCAGGTATTGTAGCTTTCAGTAAAATATATACAATAACAAAGAGATATGAGTAACAATACATATTTATTTATCTCTTCCTGTAGTGCTTTCTCTCAAAAGCCAGTAATAAGTAGTTCAGGAGGAAAACATTCTTTAAATTATACCTGCCTAGGGCATGTAAAAACCCAAGTACACTAACAGTAGTATCATCCCTGTTCCTGTATATTCTCTCCCAAGTTTCATTCAGAAATGAGTTTTTAGTTTTGACAATAACTTAAAGCTTCAGTGTTGATATTTGAGTTTCTTGTTGGGAGACTCTGGAAATGCGGAGGTTAGCAGGGATGGTTCAGTAAACGCAGAATCAATGGAGGTTTGCATAAAACCATGAAGATACAGGCTTGTCTGCATTGAAGCATTCATCAATGTAACTACTAGTAAAATGACAAACTCTGTAAGTGCTATTGTTTTACAGTCTGATTGCTATTTCCTGGTTATTTCAACTGCATAGAGTATCAGCTTAAATGGAGAAAGGCATTCCCATTCAAGAGTAAGACTCAAGTCAGAGAGACAACTTCTAGGTGTAGACATGCTCCATTGCTTGCAGAAAACCATCCAAAACTTTGAAGAGGTTTTTGGAACTTCTCTGACTTACACTTTTTATTCCCTCTGAAAACTTCCATTCATGTAGAATCCCAAAATACCAACTCCAGTAACACTTTAAAAGTTCTATCACAATTTTGAGCTCTTTTAGAAAAGTCTCAAAGATAGGGGCCAATAGTGGTTCTAACTGGCTTATGATGAACTTGAAGCTGTGATACTTTGAAGAAGCCATATGCAGTTGGCTTTTATCTGTCCTGAGTTTGACACCTCATTGTTCATATTTTGTTTGCATGTTTCACACTCATGTCAGAAGGCATCTCAATTTAGGGAGTTAATTATTTCTTAAGGAGAAAAAAAGTACCTTTAAGAAGATTGTCTGGGTTTTTCCACAATATTTACCAGATGATTCGGGGCTTGTTGTGGAGTATAGCACTTGGTGTGCAGGAACACGAGCATAGGCCAGTCTTTTCTCCCCTCGGATCATCCATATGATTACATCAGGCATACTGTTTTGTGGCTGCAGATTATTTGTGGGGAAAGGAGAGTTAAGAAGAATAATTAATAGAACAATAAACTAATCTAGATCTTAGAAAAGAGAAATATAAGTAAGGGTTCATGTCAAAGGATTTTTCATTTAGAATCAAGAATCACCACAAACTTACGATAAATAGAGGGAATAGTTTTATTTTGCAAGTAAAGCAATACACAGGTCTGAAAGAATCATAAAAATGGCATTAAGATTTTTGGAAAGCAAGTAAGTTTTATTAAAAAAACAATCCTTACATCTTTTATAAATTTTTCTAGAGACATTTTGTATCTTGATTCCCTTATGGCGATGACAGTGACTGATGCCTTATGCTGATGCTTTGGATTGACCTGCTACGTATTAAAGTGCTTGTGATGCTTCTGTGTTAAGGGTATGTCTTCCTAAGACTTTTAGCAGAAGACAGAAACCACCTATTACCTTTTTTGGAGTTCTGTGCCCACCTTTGTGAGCTAGCTGCAAGTCTGGCCAGTTAACTGCTCTTTGGGGTTTTTTTAACCAGTAGCTCCACAGAGCAGAAGCAACATATTGAAAATAAAACCATTTCTAAAAAGTTGTGAAAAGCATTTATGAGATAGCCACGATGAAAACAGAAAACATTGCTGAAAAGTAAAAAAAAAAATCCAGAGAAACAGATTTAACTCTGTTAAAGTTGATTGCTACAGCTAACAAGCTGTGGAAATCCAACATATACTCTGCACTCCCTGAACCAAGAAAGTGACTTACAACTCTGGAAGAAAGGAAAGGACAAAATGCAGTCACTGAAACAGAACAGGGTCTATTCTACCAATCGCAGAGTGATCATTACCCAACACACATTCTCAGTGAGAACAGCTAACACATGAGTTTTGTTTAAGTAAATTGCAGTTACAGAGGGGATCACGGTTACTTTCATAGCACCTAAAATTACTATCCTATGGAGAGTGGATATTGCTTGATCAGCAGTGAACTTTATACCCATTTGTGTTAGACAGGTATTGCTAAACTCACCAGTATTGCTAAACCAATCACCAGTATTGTGCAGCACTAACCTCTTCACTCAGTTGCAGTAATCTATCCAACCAATCCTCAATTTCTGTCAGAGTGGCTTTCACATCAGTAGCTTCACTTCTCATCCTTGCTGCTGCTTCTCCAATCTGTTTGAGAGACTTGAGGCGCAATTTTTCTATCTGAGTGTCAAGGACTGTAATATTAGATTTGCCTTCTATGAGGGGAAATGGTTTACTGAAAAGAGAATATTTGTTATGGTTAATAATCTAAGTGGATTTTTTTTAGCTACACTCTAACTGAAGACATGCAAACAGTGGCAATGGATTGAGTGCCACTGGAACACTGCTTTTGAAAACCACTGGAACACTGCTTTTGCATCTGTTTCTGCAGAGATTTCTACCCAACAAGATGTTTCTAGTAAGCAAGGGAAAGGCTGGACTTACATAACAAGCATCAAGGTAGAACACCTTGATGTGTTTGCTTTAATGTAATTGCTGCAAATCCATTGAAAATCCATTTCTCTATATACTCACAGTAAAAAATTACTGTCTCAACATGTACATCTCAAAAATGAAATCAGTGCCTTCAGACCAAGATTAGGTTCCTTTCCTTCACTGGAAACCGTATATTCTCAGAAACTCAATATACAAATATGCCTTGTGTCTATGACTAGACTTATCTAACCCTCTGGCAGGAAAACATCAAAAAAATCTAAAAGAAATCCATGACACAGAACTTCTGAGTCACCAGAGGGCAGAGTAACTATTCCGTGCAACCAGGAAATCATAGAACATCCTGAGTTAGAAGGGACTCTCAAGGATCATTGAGTCCTGGCTATGCACAGGACAACCCCAAAAAATCACACCATGTGCCTGACAGTGCTGTCCAATTCTGTAGGAAAAATCAGCTTTTTTGAGTTAGAGGGGGTTTGAGGAAAAGGCTGCTTTTCAAAGACCAATGACTGTATCCCTTTAACAGTGTTCATTAAAACATCTTTAATATGATACTTTAGAAAAAGTTAAAAAATTTTCGAAGACACTGCCTAGTTTGAAAAGACTGACTCTTCTTTGACCTACATTTAATGACATGCGATGCACTTCTAAGGGGTTTGATTCTGTAAAACCTTGACACTGACTATTGTGCCTTCCACTACAGTTAGTTCTACTAATCCGAATGCAAAGGCTGTCTGCCCTGGGAGCTACTTAGACATGAATCAAATGCACTGGATCAGAACTTCCAGAAAGTCACATCATTTTAGGTTTAAGTAGTGCACTGAAAACTCTCTCAAACTCTTAACTCACTGAAACTTTAGCACAACAAGTAAAAATCTTCTATGAATTCAACACAGGGAACTATGACTTTGACAGACGTTTTTTGAGTTTGCTGAAAAAAACCCCAAAAAGAGCATTGTATCCCAAGAGCAACAGGAAGTTCATTTGGTGGATATATCTAAGTACTATTGCTCTGTAATTGTTGGTATTTTATAAAATAATGGTCTGAATTAATAACAGTGCAAATATGTGTCAGGGTGATGAACTGACCTGAAGTTTCCACACTCACTAGATGGCTCCATGTGACAATAGTTTGCCCTTCACATTTTACTTTCCTGAAGTTTGTCAGTTCTTTCTCCCTGCTTTCTTTCAGGTCACAGCATCCTATGAAGTTACTAGTTTATATTTTTACATAAGCTTTCTATCATGTAATTCTTTGCAAGTATATACTGACCTCCACTGTTTGTTTTTTCCTCTGCTTACTTTCATATTGGCTCTACAACTTGATGAATTTGTTCTCTCATTTCATGTTCTTTATTTCCTCTTATGGATAATAACTGTTCTGTCATTCTCCCTTTCCTTTTCATGTGCTGTTTTATCACCCACTTGTTTACTCTCCTCATCTCAATATCTCCTTTTTTAATGCCTCTTTCTCATACAATTTCTTCCTCTCTATTTAGAATTTTTTCTCTTTCAAAACTCTACATGCTGACTCCTGTTGACTTCTCTGAACACTCCCATGCATACAGACATGTTGACTAGAGGCTTACTCAAAAATACGATCTTTATGGTCCTTAATCTCTGCATACCTTTTGACTTTTTTATTTTGGGCTTACCACTAAATTACTAGACTTTCTTCTCTCTTCAGTTTCAGGAGTAACATTGAAACATGGGTAAACCAAAGGTATATGAGGAATTCTAAAGAAGGGAGGATGGAAGAAAGGCAGAAGAGAGACCTAATATCTATTTTCAGAACAGTCCTCCCTTAGATTTTTTCAAGAGATACCGTTTTGTTTTATCACTGTCAGTAATAAAACTATCCTGAGATAAAGGAGAATTACACAACTACCTGGATTATTTAATTGGCAATATCCATGATGTTTTACTACTTTCAGAGACTTTTGGAATTTCAGTTCTTAGGTCAATTCAAGGGTTAGTCAGTTTTATAGTCCTCAGAATTTGTTTTCTGACTTAGCAGAGGCAATAGCAAAGATTCTGAGCAGGCTTAGAATGATAACATAAGAGATAAAAAAGGGTTCTTTTACCTTATATCTTCTGTAAGTTCATCAATCAGCTTCAACCACATCTCAGCTAATCGGTTTTCAGACATTTTAGCTTGCATTCCTGATTTTAAAGTGGCTAAGTTGGATTGCTGAGGAATTTAAAAGAAAAGAATTTGCACTCATAAACTTCCATTGTGGTTTATGGTCAGTATGGTCAGTTTCAAGATTTTGATCTTATTTATTTGTCGGTGTAAAGGCCAAACCAAAAAAAGACTCAGATGTTTAAACTTGACTCATATTTAACAGGACTATGCTGATGTTCTCCCCCACTGTATTTAAGAAAACATGCAAATAACAGTTCCACAGACTTAACATGCCCCTAACCAACAGCAAGGACTCTTCTTTCCTGTGGGAATTCCCTGCGGATTCAAGCGGATTGAGCCTTGCTAAAATACAGGCCTGTGATTAACAGTGCCATTTTTTACACTAAGCTACTTTTGAGTAAGAAGAAAGGAGAGAAAGTATCGCAAAATTTCCATAATTTGCTCAAAATGCCACTGTTTGATTACACCTCTAAATCAAAAAGAGTAAAAATGAAAAGCCTATCAGCAAAAGAGATATTTTAAATGTCTTACCAGTCTTTCAGCCATGTTTAGGATTACATTCACAGGGTCTAATCTATGACTTATGTCCTCCCAAAAAGAAGTCAGCGTTACAACTGGCTTTGTGTTTGCCCATGGCAAGTAGTAATAATAATTACCTGGTGTGAAACATTTGTATGTAAGATTTAGAATTCATGGCAGGAATACATACTGTACATTGTTGCTGTATTTATTTATGTACTACAAATCATTAAGAACATACAAGCTACTCCAAATTCATCTAAAAATTTGTATTTTCAAGCCACTGTAGCATTTGTTGAATGGCAAACTTTCACTTCAAATTTTTTCAAAATCCAACAGACTTTTTAAAATAAATTAGCTGTTAATATGTTATTTTTTCCCTTAACTTACTGATGTTGACGGCACATTAATATAAGTCTGTCTTTGAATTAAAATATTCAAATAATTATTTTCCAGAGTAAGTCTACTATTTCATTTAACACACAGGAAAAAAAGAACTACTCTTTGAATTTAATAAAAAAAAATTATAGCCAAAATATGTTTTCCTGTGATCTAGTTAGTTTGTTTTTTTCTAGGCTGTGGAATGTATGGTTTAAAAACAAGTTATTATTTTATTCTAAATCAGAATATTCAAAGCATGTTTTTCCTACTTAATTCTTGATACCTCTAAAATAATGTGATTTCTTTTCCTTGCAAATTTTGTGCACATCTAGTACATGGCCAAAAGATTTCACTGAATTCTCTCAAAATTTCATTAACAACCTCAGTAGGCCTTGCAGCATGTATTCCATAAATGCAACTTCATCTCAAGAGCTGTGAAGAGCCACACACTCTCTTCTGTCACATTTTCAGGAAGTGTTCAGTGCAGTTTGGGCTGACATTCCAAAGCCATAAATAGCACCTCAAAAAGACAATTTTTAGAGTGTTTAATCCCCAAACCAGAGCATCCTTACCATCAAAAACAGCGCGACTGTACTGAGTCGTTGATGCCAAAGGTTTACAGGTGGTGTCAAACTTGTTGCCGTAGTTGCCGATGCTCACTTCGAACTGGATGGGCTCTCCCGTGTCTTGCAGCATTGTGGCAGAATGGAACACAGCAGCCAAGCAGAACTTCCGTCTGCGCTGGTATTTCTACAAAAACAACCTTTTTAGCTGCATTTCAAAACACGATCCACCATTATAGAAAACAATAGCAATCTCTTAATGGAAATAATCACTTTGATATTTTTACTATTTTCTGAGGAGAAAGCAAAAAATGTATGTAATGCATTACTGTATTGATATTATAAAATGTTTCAAATTAACACTTCTTGCTACCAGGGCACAACATTTTTGTAGCCACGACTCCTCAGCCACCAATAAGCACTTCTCTTAATTTGAAGATTCAACCTTATTGTATTGATTTTAGTGAGTTAGATCACTCTCTTAAAAGCAACCAGCCAAGCCACATCTCCACTACCAACAGTGACAATAAAACAAGGATTTACCTCAACAACTAGTAAGTCATCATTAGGAATCATTTCTAATTTTTTAGTAACAGGCTTGCTTTCAGATATTGTAGATAGTTCAACCAGAATTCTCCCTCTATAAGCAACTCCTTCTCCCTGTAACATAAACACATATCAAATCCAGTTTTATATATTTGCCCCAAAGTAGCATATTTTTTCTTCAGCTGTACATGATTCTGGCTTCACTGAAGTGTTCTCAAAATTCCTGCAGAGGCATGGATGTACATATTGGAATAAGTGAAATAAAGCAGTTGGCTTTACTTAATGCTAGAAGTGAAAAACATATTTATGCAAACAAGGAAAGAAGAAATACAAATGCATGCAAAGGTGCAGTTAGTGAAAATCATCAAAACCACTGCTGCTCCTTCAAAAATACCTTTAAAATGAAAACAGATAGGAATGAAAAATACTGTAGTAATTCCTTAGTAATCTTCAATATAAAATATTACTCAAAAAGAAAGAGCAAAGGATGTGTAATGTGAAAGAAAAAACCTTAAAATTAATTAATTCACTGATTAAAAAGAATTGGGTTAATTCTTCAGTGAAAAACAATTAATAAAGAAACTTACCTTTCCCAAGTTTAATTCATCATACGGGTCCGGGAATCCAGTATATTCTCTTGGACTTCCATAAAAGTTTAGGTAACAAGGCCCAAATGTTGGTAAAAAGCCAACTTCACTTTCTCCAGAGTTTACTAACAGAAGATAGTACCATTATATCTTTGTTAATCACCATACTGAGCCAGAAAAAAACAATTAACATTACTATCAAATCCATTAGAAGAAAGGTTAGATATTAGTTAGGTATTAGTAATATAAGAACACTTTATTCTCTGGATATACCATATGAATTTAAAGTAATTATACCACTGGCTGCACTTGTACCTAACTTCCTTCTTCACTGTACAATACTTATACCAAAATACTACCTCGTGCAGCAAAAATTCCACAGAATAAAAAGAATTTATGTCCCACTCCAAATATATGGTTTTCATTTATGTGCAAGGGTCATGTGCTTTTATGCTAACAGAAAACATGTTTTCTGGAAAAAACTGAAACTGAATAAAACAACATTTGCAATCACTTAAATGCCCTGGCCAGTGATCAAACTAAACAGCCACACAAAAAGATGCACACACTAGCAGAAAAAAAGAGATGAGAAACAGGTCCTTAACCTTGCAACTGAAATTGCCTGGAGTGATCTGCAGCACAGAGAGGGATGCACTTATTTCTCACAGGAAAAGAAGACTGAGGTAAGTGACAGTAAAGGGTTATTATGCCTTGTGTGACTATGCCACTACTGAGTGGATAGTAAAAGTGAATGTGATGTCTTGATGTAATTTCGTGTCAACTCAAAGTCACATATAATCTGCACAATATTAAAAAAAGATTTGCAGTTCTCTATTTTGCATTTGGATACTTGCACATCCTTACATCTGAATCAGAAACAGTTCAAATTTTGAATGGAAAAGAAATTGTTGGAATAATGTCCAATTTTTTAAAAGTTCTAACACTGAACTGCTCACATCAGACCTCAGTATGACTAGATTTAAGATACAGATATGTGTTAAATTAATACATTCACTACTTACTGATTCTAATAAATTAAACAGAATATAAATTTGAAAACATATAGACAACAAAAAAAACCTCCCAAAACTGGAATAAAAATAATTTCTTTTCTACTTTTTTAAATTTAAAATTCAATTGCTTACTTTTAGAAGGCTGATGATCATGTATAACAGAAAGAGACTCAGAAATTATTTCAGCTTTTAACTTAATATTACTTTATTAAGAAAGGAAGATAGTAAATGAAGTATTGTGTGGATGAATGTTGGTTACTGCAAGAATGTTGGTGGAACTGCACTCCACTTGTTATTTCTCACTATTTAAATATTTACCATAAAGTCTTTCAAAACTGGATGTCAACCTAGACAGTTATGGAAAAAGTCACCTCTCCAGGTAGTAACAGAATCAGATTTTATTTTCCAAATTTTGTTTATATAGCTTGCTAAGCATAAGCAAAACAGCCACTAATTATTTTAGGCAGTTATTTATTTCTGCAGGGCTCTGCAGGTGCAAATATACCTATGATCTCACAGCTAAGTTAAAAATTACAAGCCATTGTTAGACTAAGCACTTTGTAATTAAAGCAACTACATGCTCATCTCAAACACACAGCTTGAAGCACCACCCAACCAGAAATATTTTCAAACCAATTCCAGTGCCAAAACTGGTTTATAGAGTTAGTTATGTTTGATACTCTTTAATCACAAAGGTGAAATCTTTTAGACAAACAATTATTAAGAAATATTTTTAAGCTGATGGAGTATCTTAGGCAATACTCTTCAGTTTGGGCAATGGAACACAAAATCAGTAACAGGTGAAGATATAAACCTTCATAAGATGAAGCCCCTGTTCCCGAAGATGAAAAATCTATATTATGAAAAAAGAAACAGTTACATGACAAGTGACAACAGCATTTTTAAAAAACACACACCACAAAGCAATCTCCTTTTCAAATAAAGTTGAAGGTCTGAGAAAAAATAAAGTTCATGTGGGCTAGAATTTTGCTTCATGCTTAATATATAAAGGTATTACTCTTCCTGTACAAATTCCAAAGGAAAAAATCCAGCATATATCTGCCAAAATATCTTGTTTTGATGCTTCTTTTTCAGCTTTGTACAATCGTCCTCCATACAAAATACAGATTTATTTTTAAAACTACTTTTAAAATCTTACAAACTTTTAAAAAACCCACTACATTTCAGGGCCCCTTAGAGTATCTACATCTACATTTACTGAGGACTATAGACTAGTTGAGTTTCACAATCCTTTAGAAGCCAGAACTGGCTTCAGGCACAGCACTAAAGAGAAGATAATGGAAATTCCAATGTCAGTACCTCAGCAGAGAGAGAAACCAAATTAACCTCCCCAGTTACTGAGTGATGGGGTTTGAAGTGTAAATACTCTGTGACTCAGCTGCAGTTCAAGATACACACTCATATGAGGAGTACAAGTGATCCCTCCAGAGCTGAATTTTCCCCAACAGCCCAACCCTTCTGTCTTGGCTTTCCCATTGTCCTTTTCTTTTGCTTCTGTCTGGGCATGGGATATATAAAAAGAATGTTTGCATGAAGTCTTACTTCAACAGCAGTCCTTCTAAGAGGACTACGTTATAAGCTTTCATGTGACTGAAAATACAGTTCCATTCAATTCTTGCCTCAAGTCAGTATAAGACTGGAGCCACTAACTTTGTTTTTAAACGCCTGATATAGCCACCAATTTAAGGACAAACTGGTCTGTCTCAGACAAGTACATATCGTATGGATTTTATAAATACAACAGAAAAAATTAGTAATTTAGATTCTTATTGCGATAATGGTGAAAATGGATTTTGAGACAGTGTCCTTCAAACTAGTGTGGATAGTCAGATAAATACATGTTAAGCCTGTTCAACCCTGAGCTTTACAATTCTGTATGGACAACTAATATGCCAAACTATGTTCATTAAAAAGATAAAACACTTTTTGTGGCAAGTTAACACAGAATCCTAGTCCAGGAGCCGGCTCGATTCTATGAAAGATCTTGCTATAAAAAGAGGGCATTATAGATACAGATCACAAAGAAATAATCAATAATCATAAGATTATATTATAAAATTATTAAATATAAATGTAACAGGATTTTTTTCTAATATTTTCCAAAATATTGGCACAAAAAGTATTTCTTATAATATTGTAAAGAAGAGTTTTATTACAAAGCTATTTTCCAATGAGAACAATATGTTACGCATCTCCTATCTTGCCTAACTTGTTGTTTTCTTGCAGTTAATCAGTTTTGGGTTTTAGCTGTATGAAATTACATATCCAGCCATCTCAACTGATTGAAGCACATAAACCAATTGTCTGCAATAATAGCAGTGCAATCAAAATCCGGGTTCACAAAGTAGGAGCATGGAGCACCCATGCAATGAGATGCAGTGCCTGCTTCCAGTAAGCTACTGATCAGAGCAGAGACTGACCCAAGTTCCCTCAGCACCTGAAAGCAGCATAGTAATGTCCAGGAAATGAACATGTGGTTCTAGGTAGTTCCTTTAGGCTAAATACTCAGGAACATTCCACAGCTTTTAGGCTCTCTTCTCAGAGGTAGAACAGATACTCTTATAAGGTAGCAAAAGGAGTCTTGTTTACCACTGCCCAAAGAAGAAGTGGATCTGAAGCAGTGACTCCAGGTTGTCTTGAAATTAAATGTCTTATTAAGCATCTAAGTAAATTTGCATAGCTCACACATAGTAGATTGTGATATCACATGGTTTTCTGAATTTGGGAAAGTACTCACAAATTTAATTAGTTCACTAACTTACATACATATATATAGATATATATAGATACATACATGTGTATATATCTATATATATATCTATATATATAAAACAGAACACCAAATCTTGAATTACTGCTATTTCCATGATGAGTTTAGTAATTAAAATTTCAACATTTTACTTTGAAAAGTCCCATAGAATTTTTTCTAGGAGCACTGTTTTGAAAACTCCAGAAACAGATAATTCTGTTGCCAGAGAACTGAGGAACTATAGATAAATATAATTTCTTAAAACACTGATCTTTGCCATTCTTTGTAACACAAGAGAAGACAGTGTGTTACACACTGCTCAACCAATTACCTTCAATCTCTCCTCCAGAAGAAGCAATTTTTGAGAGACTTAAATATGTTGTTCCGACTACATCATTTTTTGTAAGTCGATCCCTACAAAAAAGGAAAAAAAAAGATTTTATTTAAATATAATGCTGGTCATCACACACAGAAGCAAGCTACTAATACACACATTTTCTATCACTTGAAATGCTTCAATATTACTAACAAAGACAGTAGTAAACTAGTAACTAGTAAAGACTAGTTACAAAAATGGGCTGTAGACCATGAAAAAGTCACCTGACTTTTACACTATCATTAAACAGTGACAGTGCTCAGTTCTCACTGCACACAATTGAAAATAATCTCATGTTACACTAATCAGATCTCTCGTAAAGAAATCATAAAGGTACTTAAACACTTGCTTAAATACTCTCATGCGCTGTAAAAATACCTGGCATCTATAGAACCAGATTCTTCTTCACTTATTATCATTTAGCTTCTTAAGTAATTTGATTAAAAGTCATAACTCACCAGTCAACAACTGAAAGTTTTATTTTCTCACACATCGAGGGAAACTGAAATAAAAAAAAGCAGTGGAAGTAAAATAACTCATTACTTTTTTCACCTCTGTAATGCTAATGCCATGAGTTCCAAAAGAATGGATGTTTACTACAGAAACAAGGGTAAAAGAACTGACCTTGATTTGAAGATAAATAATTTGATTCCATTCCGGATTAGCATTTTTCTCAATTATATTTGTGCAAACCTGCCAAAAATCAAATCAAATGTACAACACATGAAAGATAAAACAGACAAAAAAAGTATTTACTAGCTATGATTTAGGACCTATCATCATCTGATTGGAAAAAATAGGGGTAGCAATCATTGAAGCCTGGATTAATGCTGCAATGAGCCATTGATGCTCAATGAGTTTTCCATTGATAATTACTGTCAGAGTAATCTGCATATGCAGCATTAATGACTTTTGGAGGAAAAGAAAATATTGAAACAGCATTTAATCATGAGATTGGAGCTACCCTACTTTTTATTTTCACTAGCTACAATTAAATGAAATTATTAAAGCTTGTTATTTCTACAAGCCTCAATTTAACTTGCTTTTATCACAGCAGCAAAATGAGATGAAGGAATGACTTGATTCCAGTTTTCTTTATGCAGATTTTAGGGTAGATGAAGAATATATTTTATGGGAGAGGCTGCATTATTTGCTAGTCATGTCTTCTAAGGATCTTCTGCACTACTGGGTGTGGCAACCTGACTATATAGCATATTAAATGAATAACAAAAAAATTGACCAGTAATGAGTATAAGTTGTGCAATTGTGCTCCAGATCAAATTTGTCATTCTAAGGAACACATTATTGTTTAAATGTACAAATGCTGTTAATCTGTCCAGAAAGATCTGTATCACCAATTACTAAAAGCATTCAGGAAGAACTGGTAGGCAAGCAATCTGGAATGTCAGTTCTAGCCTTTAGTCATACATTCCTTTCATTAGTCATCAGTTTTACACCCTTTCTATTGTACCTTGAAGTTTGTCATTTTACAAAGTGAACTTTACTTTTTCTTTTTTTTAAATTTCCATAGTTCCAGTAAACCTAGAAAATCATATTGGCATATGAAATCTGTTCTCAGGACTACAATTAGAATACAAAGGTTCAGATATTTACTAAATTACCTTTTTCCCAGCAAAAGAAACTTCTACAAATGGATCTACCAGGTTTTTCTTGTCTGCTTCTCCTCCAAATATTTCCTTGACAGTTTGTGCAAAAGCATCATCCACTGGAGACATATCAAAGATTAAATTAAGGTGGTTATTATTATTATTATTACTAATCCTAAATAATAAATTGCCCATTCCAATCTTACCAAAATCAACCAACTTATAGATCTAGGAAGAGCAAAGTCTAACCTGATAAACAAAATTCTGAGGTATTGGGGGTAAAAATTGAGAATTTTGGCTTAGGAGCAATTTTAAGAATATAGCTTTTTCAAACATAATAAGAAGTACTGATGTGCTCCTGAATTTAAAGGCATCACTGTATTTGAAAAACATTACACACATATTTGAAGACATTGCCATTTTTTGGCACAGATATAGGAGAGAAAATATGCTAGTAAGGGATAAAAAGTCACCCATATTCTATTCTGAACAAGACAAATAACTATTTCTAACGGTAATCAAACACCAATGGGGAAGGAGGGAGAAGCTACATACTTTGTGGAATGTCCTCAGCTCTGTAGATTTTGAGAAGGAAAGTGACCCATCGAAGTGCAATCCCAGCAGGTAATAAAAGATTGCTCTCCACATCATCACTTTCATTATCTCTCTCCCTTTTTTCAACCTGTTGGGGGATACAGTTGTAGACAAAACAGACAAGGCAATGTACAGAATTAGAATTAAGGTGATTAGTTAAACTGCTGCCCACAACATTCTTTATGTACAAGACTGTTGTCAGTTTCATTATGAAGAATGAGACTGTATCAAATTATCCAGCCACAAAAACTTAATTCTAGCTAAACTATTTTACTTTCAGTTTTATCTCTAAAGTACTCAGTTGCAGGAGCCTATTATAATCACACTTTCAAAATTGTCATCATCAGACAATGATGATTTTGGCACATGTTCAATGCCAACTTCATGCAAATTTCATACTCATCTCAAGACAAGGCATCTTACTACAATTAGAAAAGGCTTACAAGTCTGATATAACTTACCAGAACTTACTTCTTCCTCATTTAAAAATAAACACACCACAAATAACTAGACTTATCGTTGTGATTTCAAGAATCATGAGGACAGCAGAGAGGAAGAGTTAATACAGAACTAAAAGGAAATCTGCCGTGGTTCTGGGGACCACATTATATTTAACTAAGGAGTACCAGTAGGCAAAGATACCAGACAGGAAGAAAAGCAGAACTTAATCTACGGCAATGGTCAGGAAAGAAAAGCATTACAAGAAAAAACCACCTGTTTTCACCTTGACAGAACAGCAGACAGTGAAGGACTGGATTGTTAAAACTACCTACTGCTTTCATATGCATCAAATTACTTGTACCTGACTTATAACTATTGAGGAGTCTGATTTTCACCAAGAAAAATCTGGAGCTTTCTGGTACTCAGGTTTCTCTATGGGCTTGTCTATGTTTTGTAGTAGTGGAGACATTCCTGACTTAGTCCTGTAACTGGTACCAGCATTACTCTGCCTGCTTAGCTACACTAAGGAGAATTACCTATTAGCTTGCATGCAAAACCAGGCTAACACATCTCTACTTCTAGTACGTGAAGGAGTATCCACAAATGGTAGAGGTTGCTTAACTGAGGAGAATAACAGTGGCTTTGAGTTAGTCACTGTTAGATACTGTACAGGATGCCCTTGAAACCACTTGTAAATTCTGTCTTATAAATACTGCTCACAGGGCAAATTATACAGTATTAAAAAAATGTCGGGGGGACATAAATAAATATCCGTGGGGTGGAGAGGGGAAGAAAAACATTTAAATCAAACTTACTGGTGGCTCATCTCCAGTTCCCAGGACAAACATGCTGACTTTCATATAGCCTTTGGCTCCTGAATTTGTATCTTCAGGATCACTCAGCAAAAGCCATTTTCTCATGACTGCATGGCCTGCAATAAAACAAACATCACCACCGGCCCCAGTAAGATCCATTACAAAATGGCAGACATCACATAAGCAGTTAGCTATTTTAAAAGTATGCTTTATCCTAAATTGCCCTAATTATTTAACAAAATTATTCTGTCCTAGACAGGTCTCAATAGTGCCATCCAAAACAAGAAATCTAGTGTTAAACTATTTTGGCATACTAATTCATGGACACAGTTATCAAATATTTTTGCATTATTTTTCAAATTCTAGGTCTTTGATAAAAAAGGGGCTTGTACTTCCTTGTGAATTCACTGAAAAGAGTTATATATTGTTGGATTTTTTGAAGTTAATACTTAAAGCAACAAACTTAAATAACTTTACATTAGGTTTCCTCTTTTACTTTAGAAATTTAATGAAATGTTTCAACTTGTAGGAACTTCAAGGAAAGAAGTTCTGAAGTAACTATTACTTACCAGGCTCATCATAAACATAGCCAATGTCAATCTGAAATAAAGACCAAAGTCATTACCTCTGAAGAAATACCAAAACAGAAAAATGGTTGGGCAAATCCCCCCATGTTTTTCATGAGCAGTACTACATTGTTCTCTTGCCACAAACAGAAGACAGTTTACATAGAATTCTACTAGGAGGAGAAAGAGAAAATGCCTTACATTGAAAAATGAGGGATTTCAAATGGATAGAGCAGCCAAGAAGAAAATGCAAGAAAAGATGTATTAGAACTAACACACATAGTTATTTTCTTCTTTCCTTGGATCCCCAGCTGTTTCATTTACCAGAGACACAAGATGGGGCTGGCTTACTGCTTCCTGAATTCCCTACGCTCACCCATTATTTTATGTTCAGACAGTTTTTTCAGAACACTTTTGTTCCTACTTCTTGCTGAACATCTGATCCTTCAGCTCCAGAAGTGAAACTTGGGTTTTTTTAAATGAATAATTTCCATTTTTTTATTAAGAATTTGACCATTTCTTGCTCTCACTGTGTCAAATCTGGACAAGATTGCATCATTCATTGTATCAGATTTCAAACATGTTCAGGAATGTAAGTATGTTTGCTCATGGCAGTTTGGGCTAGTATTCCTTGCAGGTAAAGTCTGAAAGGGTGATTTTCTAGACAGAATTACCCTTGCGGTTTCCTCTTGAGATGTGTGCCTGCAGGAACAGAAAGTGGCTGAGTGACGTGCTGTCACCTGCTTAGTGAATAATCAATCTTTCACAGAGCAGTACACCACTGACTGAATCACTAGAAATCACAAAGAAAATAAGCAGGGAGAAGCAAAAAGCAACGAGCTTTGTGGTAGAAAGTGTTCCATTTAGAAAAGAGCACTCTTTCCCCCTTTGCATAGTTTTGCAAAAAGCTGGTCTAGAGACCTACTGAATTTATGCTGTATCAAATAAGCAAGCAGAAAAGACAGCCAGCACTGATACTGGAAGTGTTGTAGCAGTGGATCCCAGCAGCCACTACAATTGCCATGGGAATTCTTGGCAGGCAGATGTCTATTTCCCAGTGTTGATCATAACAAATCCAAATAAAGACCATCTCACCAATATCATCAGAAGCACAGAAACTACTTTAACCAAGAAAATTTTCCAACATCTCTTTTACTTCTGACCAAAGGAACACCTCTCCACATCATTTGAGAATGTGGATCTTTAAGCCACCATACATATCACTATTCTGCCTATTAACTACCTAATAAAATTATCTCTTCAAACCCTATTTCGTACCAAATAATCATCTGACCTACAAAAGAAGTCACCTGGATGCAAATTAGAGAACTTGGTATATAAACTACACACATTTCTTTAACAATAATCTACTCAAATAAAAAACCTGCTTACTAGTGCTTTGAGCAAATGGTCTCTACCTTGAGAAGCAAGACATCACCAGGTAATTCTTTGGCCCCATGAAAAAGAAGTATAAATTTAAACATTTAAAACTAGTACTTAAAAATTTTCTCCCATTTTATTTAATTTAGTCAAGATATGGAGGTTTCTTCATACCCACCTTAAATTCACCCATTAAACAGTCTGCTCGTAGAGAGTGAGAATCATACACCTAAAAAGACAGAGGAGCATGAAACAGGAATGTTCCTAAACATAAACCTGGTGAAATGGCCAGAGGATGCTACAGGCATCCAGCAGCCTTGTGAATATGCACTGGTTTTGCTTACCCGAATGCTAACTGTTTCATCAAGCAACTCTAAAGGAGTCATGTGGACATTGTAGAAAAATATCTGTCAAGGTAAAAACAAACAAAAAATCCCTGTCTTAAAATGACAAACACATAATTACTGACTACTGACCCAAAGCATTGGACAGAGCACTCGTCTGCACACGCCATAGAAGTCTACAATGATTTCTAATTAATTTTTCTGTGATTTTTATAACCTGCACACAACTGTTCAAAGTGATTCTGCCAGATGGCCAACTGTACCAAAGAACATGTTTGATATGTCTTATATGAAGTTTTGACTTCCTTCTAGATAGTTTTATCTGCTAAGACTGTCTGTGACAGAGTTGTGTTTAGTGATGTGAATACATAAAGAAAGGGACTGGGAATGGCAAAATGCATGCTAGCCATAATTACCCATAAATATGAGTAAATTCTTATTAATTGATCATAATGAAAGCTGTATTAACTATTTTTCTACATTTCATAGTCTCAGCACTTCAGCTACAGTGTTCTTACACCACTTACTTCGTCAAAAAATGGGTTATTTCCTCTTTTGATTCTTGTCCGGTGTGTCTGACCACAAATGTGAACTTTGACTACTGGTTTTATGTTATTTCCAGGCAACTGACGACCTTCAATGATTCTAACACGAATCTGAAAAAAAAAATCAAATACTTATATTAATTCATTCTCTATATTATCTGTTATCCTGGTGACAACAATTCATTATTACACCACCAAAAATATTAGCCAACACCTGAAGCAGCTGACAGATATGAACCAGACAGACTTTTCAAGCTTAATTATGACAGTAACTGTAATTTTACTTGAATTTTACAAGACAAGTTAGGGTTAATTATGTCACTAGTTTTTTTCACTTGCCTTTACCATTTATTTTTAAAGCTGCTATAGTAGTTTGAAATAGATACAACTATACAGCAAACAAGGTTCATCCCTATTTCAGACAGAACTGTACAAAATTGGACATCTCAGTAACAAGAACATCTGAAGAATACCTTTGAAATACTGTCTTTCAAAAGAAGAGGCTAATTATCTACATCATGCATTAGATAAGCTGACATTAAATTATGTTCAGGCTATGTAAAAGGAGCAGTGTCATGCTCAGCAGAAAAACGGAACATCCAATATTTAATAAATCTATTACCTGAAAATCTTGCGGTTTGTTAGAAAGGATTCTCCGTGTTTTCTTTCCTCTGGTGATGCGTTTAGCTAGCTGGGCTTCCTTTGTGCCACTTGGAACTGCTGGTGTGATGCCACCAACTGGACCATCCAACCCTTCCTCGTAACCTCCATCATCTTCTCCATCTCATACAGTAAAAAAACAGTGCAATTAATAAACTAATAGCAGAGCTTGCTGTTAAAGTTACAGGAGTCTGATATCCAAGAGTTCCACTAAAATTCTATTATTAGCTCACGTCAACAATTTTTTTGCCAACTACATGCTTCCAAGTCCTTTTGAAAGCCAGTTGTTTCAGCCTGCTTAAGAACAAGTTTATATCCTAACCAAACTAACTCTAGATCAGTCTTTCTTCTGGATGCAGGGTGTCTAATACAATTCCCATACACTTTTTAAATCAACCGATCGAAGCAAAGTTCAGCTGCAGTCATCCCCCGGCTAGTTCACAATACACCACCAGGGATTCATTTTATTCCAGCTGAATAAATACTGCTGTTGAATGAATCTTGCTGTTTCCCATCAGCAAGACGAGGCTGTAGCACAGAATTGGTTTTTAGTTCAGAGTCTTGAACACATTAATACATTTAAGGTCTGCCATCCAAAATAAAATTCTGAATCCTTCTCCACAGTATATAAGTGTAGAATAAGTTTTTTAGTAAGCCTCTTTGACAGTTCTGAAATCAGCATCCCCCTGTGGGAGACAGTTCCACAACCACATGACACTGCAATACTGAATCATACTCTGAGATTCCAGTATTGCATAATAGGATCCATAAATATCTAGACCACAAAAGTGGTCAGTCCCTTGTGTTTCCAGCTTTTCTTAACTGCACAGTGACTATGGTAAAATTTAGAGGAAGAACGAGCTGTGTCTCTGGTGGTTGGCATTAACAGAATGTATACGAGCTTCATGAATTACAGGCTGATGATCATCCTTCATGGTCCTTGTAACAGCTGTGTAAAACCAGAGAGACTGACATACTACGTATTTTATAAGCAGAAGACCCCACCCCCCTCACTAACACCTCTCAAAATGCATTTGCCTGGATGGATCCATGCAGATAACTGATTACATAACCTAGCAATTAATTTTTAATTCCTGAAATTGAGCTGTAGCTATGACAGTTGGGATAGTGATTTCATTTCATGGGAAATAGGTATTTACAGTAATTAACTAAGGTGTGTTTGATTTCACACTGAAATAATTTTCATGCAGTTGCTGCATACTAGCTAAAAAAACTGCCATTTTTTATTACAGCTGTATCTTAGAGTTCAAAAACATTTTAAAAGCTATCAAAATAATCTCATAAAAGTGAATTTGCATTTTTAGCCCTCAAGTCCACATTTCTCTAAAATGTTCAGTAATTTAACACACAGGTTTTGTGTTTACATTACTTATCCTTCCACTCTCCAAGAACACCTGAGTGAAGACAGTGGAATCAAAATTTCCCTCCTGAAGACTCCTGATTTCAATTTTTTCCTTCTTATGTTATTATCTATCACCAAATAATGGTCAAACTGGTTTAGTTCTCTTCAAACACATAACATTTATTAAACTTCCTTCTTTCTGAACAAACACAGCCTTGATATTAGGCTTATTATTTGCCTGTCAGCTGCAAAAGCTTGTTACTTCACAGTTCTTTTAAGAGTTTGGAAAACTAGATCTCAAAAACACTCTCAGCAAAAGCCTAGTAAATATGATATATAGAGAGACCAAAGAATATTCCCTACTGATCACAGTATTTCACTGGCTAGTCAAATATCAACCTAATATAAAACAGTGTCTTCCAAAACTTAATTGCTCAACAAGGGAAAAGAGGTTTAATTAATCAAGAAAATTTTTTTCACAAAGCTCCCTGACACAGAAAGTAATAAATGGGACTTCTCTGCTTTTTGGTCAGCCCTAAAATTGCAGCAGATAACTGCTGTTTCCTTGACCATTCAAAAACCTTTCTTTCCTAAACAAAAGCCATTTTGAAAAGTTTTGAAGCAAATAGAGAAAATTATGCTAAAATCCACTTTATGCCAGGAAATGCCAATGTTTTTCTTAGCTTCTGACTCATCCTTAATTTCTTAAAAATCACTATCTGGCAGTCTTGACATGTTTGCTTCTGGTGAACAGCGCTGCTGAATCACTTTCTTGCCTTACCTTAAACAGCTCCAAGAGATTTAACAATAATGTTCTGAGAAAAGATTGAAATACCTTCCAGTGCACTGGTCCCTCCTGGATCAGCTGGATTTGCAGGTCCAGCTGGTGGCTCATACCCTACTACCAAATCAATTGTTGCCTATAGAGAAATACAGTTTTTTATGTAGCCCACAGTATTCACAACAGTTGATTTAAGCAGTAAGTTGTTCTAACACTGTACATGAACAGTTAACTATTCATGGCCACAACAGTTTTATAAAGTTTCAGCTACTGGTAAATTAATAAACTATTATTAAGCTATATGTACATACAAACAATAAAGATTACACAATTTGCAGCTAATAGACTAGGTTCTAAAAAAAATCTGACAAATGGAGTTCGCTTTATATTTATATTTATGTTCATGCTTAGAATAATCTTTCACAATACAAGCATGTAAGATGTTCTACAGATGTTAATTTTAGTTCCACAGTATTCATGGTAGAAAGGTGACATCCTAAATTTGCAAAAACAAAGGCAGTAGAGAAATAACACTATCTCATCAACAACTTAACAAGTCTGAACTGTAAGTAAAATTTCCTGTCTAGCTTTTCCGATTGCTTGTTCATATCTCCATCCTGGAAGAAAAACACTATGTCATTTTCCGTTCGAATTATAGAACCGTCTTTTTTTTGCTTGACTGTGGTTGTGGATTACTGAACAAACCATTATTATTCCTAGTTGCCAGAGTAATATGAGGAGTCAGCAAAAAAGCCCAACCCTGTGACCAACTAATCATGATATTAAACTGCAGCTGATGAGATACTGAAATTACACTTAGAGCCTTCTCATTGTTCAAGTGTACTAGAATGCAGTATGAAACGCCTTATCGGCTACACTGCACAAACAGTAAAGTCCCAGGTTCCAAAAACTACTTAATAAATAACTAAGCTAATAACCATTTAAATTTAAACATGTGCTAAATCAAGTAAAGCAAGTTCTTGTGTAACTTTCTGAATGGAGCTGGCAGTGAACATGTACATGATCATGTGCTTTCTAGAATCAGTGCTGTAACACAGGTAGCCATTACAAAGCATATGGCAAAAAAGGTGCATATGGGAACTCCATCTGGTATTTGGAAAATCCACTTTTTCAACATCAGGGTGATTTCCATGCATACTCTGTGGCACATAATATTTATAACACATATATACAAATACATAATATAGACAGAGAAAACAAAATTGTATAGACATCATTATCTCTGGTTATAAATTTCCTCTGTCTGGAGTTTTTGCTAGAAATTTCCAAGCATTAAATTGGTATTAGCCCTGTTGCTAGAGCATTTTGATCAAGAATACCATAAAATAAGAAAATGTAAGTCACTCACTCCAGTTTCTTGTCCCCTTTCATTTAGTAGAGGTATGAGTTTGAAGGGAAAAGATCTGCTTTGGTTGCCTACGAGATCCTTAAGTGCTACAGATGCACTGCCAATTAATCTGAAATTAAATAAAAATCATTATTAGAATGCAAGTATACATCAAACAGAGGTTCCCATTTTTCTTTTGCTAGCATCTGTTAGTCAACCAAGCAACTCCAAACATTACTTGAAAACTCAAAGCACAACAAATGACCATTGCAAATGTCATGTAATGATTGTGTACTGCTAATTTGTCATTTCTGTTTCATTACACTTAAATGCATTGGTGTTCTTTATGGCAGCCACAGCTTTAACCTAAAAGAGGTTAAAAAACGAATTATTTTTTGAGTATTTTTGGAAATAATCCTCTGTATAACTTTCAACAGCCATGTCACTTATTTCCAGCACTGAATTCTCATTGGTAAACTAAAGGATATAATACTTTCTTTCCCTACTGAGATTTGCAAATTCTCAGGTGAGAAGTAGTGAATAAAAACTAGGTATGACGGCTGTTGTACTACACAGAAAGAGATACAAAACCAGAGACATCCACGTCTTTGTAATGAAAACAGTGAAACAGAACAAATGCACATCAATGTTCTTACTAGAAAATTACAACGTTAATCTTCTTGCTCATACTCTGCATTTTGGAATAGGTTAATCTCCTTGCTTCTAAATTCTCAGAATGTTTCATATTATTCTAGAGTGGTCTACCAGAGGAAGGTTTCAAAGGGATCTGACATGTGGTAGACTCTTCTGAGCTACTTCTGCCTACTTTGGGACTGCATCTGTCACTCCCACCATCTCCCAGAAAGATGAAAATTGCATGTACTTTTAACCCGAGAGACTACTTTGAGGCAAAATTTCTCAGTGTGGTACTGGTCTCATGATACCTGGCACTGTATTTCATTCCCATGGTATGTAGTAAGAGTTTACTCCCCTACTGAAGTGGATTATTGGAATAACTGAGAATTTTTTCAATGAAAAAAAAATAAAAGCCAAGATAATTTAACCCTGTAAATATTTCAAAGAACATGTGTTACAAATAAAATACCAGCTTTGCAGCCAAAGCAGAAAAAAGATTTGTACACACAGAATCTAACTGAGGTCCCCTGAAGTTACAGAACTTTTTCATGGAGCAGCTAAGGATGCAAGGGTATTTTTTGACATGGAGCAAGAGCACTATTATAGTTACTCTTGCATACTGTGTCATGAGAACATAAATTAATTTTTTCCGAAGTACATTAGGATACCTAAGCATAAAACACCAGTTTCCTGCAAATACACCTTCCAGGCATTACACATCACAACTTCTGTTTAGCTGCAGAAACTTACATATTTTGCGGTGCCATAGAAGGGAAAACCCAACAAGACAACCAATAAGCAGCTAGGCCAAATCTGATTCTAGAGAAAGAAAATATTTCCCTATGCGCATTTGTAGAAAAATTATGTAGACTTGACATTTTGATTTGATATGAGCTGGAGTGACAACTTCAAAAACATTATCAATTCAGAAGCCACCCGAAATCATCTCAAATCATCAGGATGAATGTTTCAGCTACCACACCCTCATATCTGGTGACATTAACTCAAGAATTGCTGTTCACCTGCAGTGCTTTTGAAATTTTCCACTGTACATTTCCATTTTCTACATCCTCATCTGTCCTGTACAAATGATAACTGCACACATTTGAATGCATAATAAGTATTTTTAAAATAGTGATCACGTTCAGAAGACTGAAGAGGGAATCAGTTACATAGACTTTTTCCTTGCAACCAGCTGCCTCTATGTATATATGCCTTTATTTCCCCCTCCTTTAGCACATTTGGCAACAATAGTCTCCAGTCTTTTTCCACTCTAGCAAGACTGCGAAATTTAATATTCAGTCTACAAACTTAGTCTGCTTCTAAGCTTTAGCCAAATTCTAAGCTTTGGGCACTATTCTGCCTTTCCCGAAGCTGTCCTGTTCACTGGATTCAGGATGTTTCACCCCTCCCTTAGCAGAACCACAGAACTAATGAGGTTGGAAGGAATCACTCATGATCATCTAGTCCAGTGCCTCTGCTCAAGCTTAGTCAGCTAGAACAGGTTACCCATGACTATGTCCAGTCTGGTTTTGATCATACAGCTACTCAACAACTGAAGTAATACATTCCAAAGTAACAAGGAATGCCTCAAAGTCATCCTTAGGTCTCATCTTTGTCACTTGTACACAAGGCTTAGAGAAAGCCTTTTTTCTGACATGCTTCTCTCAGATCTCTAATCTTTGGGCTAAGGCAGCTAAGTCAGATCTCAGGAGCTGTTGTGAGATCATGTCCATCACCAGTTCATTGATGTTCAGTGCTTTGCTGCAAGGTCTGCTCCTGTACTTCGATAGGTAACCAGACCCCCAGTTCTCTGCATGGCTACTGTGAAGTTGCTGGGTTTCTCCGAACTCTGAAGACTCTTTACCTTCAGGCAGGATTAGACGTGATCTCCATCTGAGATCATGAATTACAAGATGACAATGAATCCTTTCCTTCCAGCATGGCTGAAAAGACTTTCTGCCACCTGTTCATTGTCAAGGGACACTGTTCTTTGCTGGACCTATTTCAGCTTTCTTCCTCTTGCCTGAGCAGATCGACATTTGCCCATTTAATTCCAGATCACACCTTGACACCATCAATTGGGACATTTTCTGCTACCAAAATAGCTTAATGCATCCTCTGACCTTTTGTTCATCAGCTGTTTTAGTAGAAGACCAAAGCAAATGAGTAAATGTTTCAGTACCTTTTCGGCCATCCCTAAGACTTTCATAGGTATAATGCCCAATCAGACTGGTCTCTTAAACTTTTCCAGCTTTGCAGGAGTAAAGCAAAAACCCTGTCCTGCCACAAGCAGTTTAAACATTCTGGTCTACCACTAGAGAACACACCAAAAATAAATGCAAAGTCCCTAATCAGAAGCTGATTTTGAACTTTACCAGGCCTAAGACGGTCTCCCTGCAGTGATCAAAGGAAAGCACTTAGTTTATAAGCATGAAATCAATGAACTACTGATGACCAACTACTAAACACCGAGTTGCATTTGTGCCAAAGCTAATTAATCCGTTAGTGCTGTGGTTAGCACTTCCTGTTAGCTGCCTAAATAACCAAGTGAAGTGAAACTTCACACCCATGTCTGGATCAGGAAGTGCTAATTCACAGTACCACCCATTTTATTATTCCTCTTGGTTTGAAGGTAGCAATATATACTAAATTCTTTGCCCTATCATGTCCCCTAGCTGCTTACATGCTACTTCTACTGGAAGCCCCAAGGTTTAAATTACTCAAGAGTCAAACATTTAAATTATTTTCATCTATTTTTAAGGGCTTATTTTGGCAGAGGTTTATATTTATGATTCTCATCAGCAAACTTGATTCTATGCTGCAGTTATAATTACTATACTCAACCTTTCTTTCTCAGTGTGTATTTTATTATAGACTATGCTACAAGACCCAACACCCACCTTCTGTTATTCCTGCTATGTTTAACTATTTTTATTAAGAAAAACCTCTACTTTACTTATTTGATAATACACCTTGCAAGAACAAACTTTAAAAAATTAACAAAACATGGATACTGTTTTGAACAAGGAAGAAAAGTCCAAAACTGAATCCTGAACTGTCTAGATCTTTCATACAGTGGAAGCAAGAAAAGCCTGCAACTATGTACAGTCACACTGATGTGGAAAAGAACCCACACAAAAGGGTACAGCTGTAGGAGGATTTAAACAATCTGAAAATTATTTAACTATGAGAAATACTTAGTAATGATTAAATAATTTGCTGCACTGCTCATTTGTAGCTGCATTTTTCTGTTAGAGCAAAGGGTGTGCCCAATCTGTTTTTCCTGTCTCACTAGGTTACTAACTACACAAAGCACACGGGGAAACACATAATCCCAACTCTTTTTCCTAACTTCACAGGGACAACTGACATTGCTGTGGAGTTTCTGGGATGTTTTTAACTGCATAAAGATTTGTGTTCTGAGAACTTGAAGTCTTTCTACTAACAGTATTAGATGTAATAGAAAACAGACGTGTTTTCTTTTCAAACATCTTTATGCCGGAAAATCTAACTAAGCATGAATCATACGAGTCCTCTGGTTTATTCCTGTGATGGTCTGTCTGTATACAGTGGTTTGCTTTATTTATCTTTTCCAAGTATTGTGACTTTTCACCATGAAGAGCACTCATTAACCCATCTGCAAAAGTGCAGTGATCCTGTAATGAAGCAGTAAATTCTCTCTCCAGGAAAACAAAGAAATGGAAAAATATCCAAATGTTCTTTCAGGCTTAATTTACAGAAACATGCCAAAGCAATGAGTTCAGTGCCTTGGCACAGTGTAAAAGCAGAATAACATCCACTGTACTCCTCCTCCCGCATCAGTTTAAGAATGGGCTGGATTAACAACTGTTTCAGCTTCTAGGAGCTGGAACAAATCACGTCTTACATTGCAATCTTCTGCTCTGGTGTTCCAGAAGGTAGTACAGGTTCTGTAGCCACCTCCTGGGCATAGCAACAGCCCAAGTGCCTGGAGCCAGTCAGGACTAGCAGTGCATGGAACAACAGAGTGTGTGTTGGCCAGGAACTTTGTGATTGAGCAGCCACAGAGGGAGGCCGGGCTGAGAAACACGGTGCTCTGCTTCTGGCCTACACTGCAGCACAGACAGGCACAGAATATTTGAGCAAAAGTTGGCACTACTTTGAAAGTAACAAAAGCAAACCTCACTGCTTCTTTTCCTCCAGAAGAAAGAAAATAAAGCCAAAGACACGGCGTAGGTACTTTTCATTGCTCGTTCTCAGGCAACAGAGGCCCCTGGAGATACTCTTTACACTCAAAAACTAAATCCAAATTCAATCTAGATTTAAAAATAAAATATATAAAAACAGGAACCTCTAAAGGGCAGATTGTTGACTTCAACCCAAATCCCACTTAGCTTAGACACCTAATACACCTCCCAAGTTAATGGGTCTACCTGTGAATGTCAAAAGCACACAGCAAACAGTGAGTTTCCTAAACTGTCAATAGAATAGCTCTCAGCAGTAAGGACCTCAGATAGGCACTGGGCTCCACCTTTCCAATCCTGAGCTAGGACACAGACAAACCATGGGAGTGTTATTTGCACACTCTTCCACTGAGCACTGTTTTGAAATGCTGCAGCACTTCAGGCATGTATCTAACTATAGACTTTTTCTTAAATATTAAAAGATGATACTGTGAAAAAACAGCAAATCTATGATATGGTAGTCCTAAATCACTCTCCAACTCAGTAAATAGAATCAGTAACTCTACAGAAATACAGGTTATGCATACAGGCAATTGGTAGGTGAGAAACTTACTCCACATTCCCTCCTTTCATTCCTAAATGTGAATGTTCATTAGTATCAAATCTCTTCAGTTGTTACAATGCTTTGTGTCTTTAAAAGAACTACAAGATGCTATTTCCTATTACCATGTTACAATCAGGATGCCTGCTCATGTGTTTCTCACTTCTCACCCCCTTATCCTGTTTCCCTGCCAATATCCCTTCCAAAGACACCACACACTGCAAATATGTGGCTGTTGTTAAGGATCTGTTTTCAAAGAGCATTACTTTGAAGGTGTTACTCTGGCTTTGGTATGAGCAACTTTCTGTGCATAAACCCAAGCAAAATAAACAGGCATTTGCACGAGCTGGGGATTAAGAGTAACAAATATGAGTCTAGATGATACTTACAAATACAATTAGAAGAAAATCAACCACATGACTGCTAAACTTTGAACCCATGTACAGAGTGAAACATTTTAGGTGCTTCAGATAACCACTTTCCTTTATTTTCTGACACATTATAAAGTCCATTACAAAGTTCAGATTACTTCCAAGCTTTCATATCTCAAGTTTTGAGATTTCCATAAAGTCAGAGGCATGCAATATATTCCTGCCTAACTGACCTGCAGGAATCTCAAGAATGAGAGACCTGAGGGCACTGGCTTGATTCACAGTGATTTTACAACAGAGCTGTTGGAGTATTGTAAAAACCTGAATCCACATGCTGGGAGGAGGCAGAGAGTAGTAAAGAAAAGCTAACAATGGAATTGGGCTACTATGAGGAAACATGAATGTTTGCCTAATATATATGAGATCTGTCGTGAAAAAAAGAACGGAGATGACATGTTCACACTCCCTTTCAAAACAGCAACAGCCTGGAATTGACAGAAAAGAGAGAGCACAGCAAACAGCAGCTATCAGTTCCATTTCTCCCCTGTACTGCTGTACTGGAAGTCGTGTTTAGCACTGGGGTGGGAAGGAGGTAGGGAGAGGGAAGAAAGAACATACTTGTTTTGTCCAATTGTTTCAAAATCCTTCACAATAATTGTTAGGGAAGATGAATTATCCAGAGGAATTCCTTTCAAGTCAAACTCAACAATCTGAATAAAAAAAAAAAGGACCAAAATTATAATTACAAGTTATGTAAAAATTACCAGCAGAGTAGAATACACAACAAATTATTCAGAAATAAATTTGCTCATAGCAAATGTATTTGATTTGCTAATGACTAGCAACAATAGCACGATTAAATTTTTTAATAGTGAGCCATAATTTCTTTTGCAGTTCCACTTCCTCACACTAACATACATATTGTCTTGTTATTCATAATATCTGATATTAATCTCCTCCAATATTGGCTGAACTCAGTTGCTATTGAATTTAAACAAATAAATTGTAATTTTCTTTCTTTGTAATTCTAATTACAAAACGTAAGAAAAATCTTTAACTTTCATTTATCTTTGTAAAAAAACACTGCCAAGAAAACATTTTCCCCAAGAAAAATATTACTGAAGATGCAAAATAGGACTAGGCCTACAAATAAGCCATGAGGATTTTCAACACATAAATCCTTCTAAATCTGTGTGATTTTTCCTGGTATATAACAAATGATCCCATTAGGTTCCCATACATGTGGCTGAACAATGGCTCAGTATCATTTTCATCAAAAGAAAGTGGGAACAAAACCAGGCCACAAATTCGTCACTTATCCATCTAATTTCACATCAGCACATTACTTAATGAATTGTAATACATGGTGCAAGATGAATCCATTCACCTGCATTTACTAACACCTTGAAAGAACACGTGGCATTAGATCCTCTTTCCAACAACATACTCAACTGTTGAAACTGACTCAATGACTTTACAAGCACTCTGTCTTAAAATGATCAAGGATTTATTTTTTTAAAAAATTACCTCATTCCAAACAGGATTGAGTTCATTTTCAATTTTCTTTGTTTTCTTTTTTTCATCTGCAAATACAAACAAAGCATGATTATTAGTTTTTGCTAAAGCACTAAAAAAACCATAGTATTTTCTCCTTTCACTTCTCTAAAGAAGGTTTGAGCTTTAAACCAAATGTTCCAATTCTTTTTACCTCTCCCAGAAGTTGCACATTTTACAATGAAGAAGTCCCCTGGGCAATTTTAGTAGTTGAGGCTTTTTATTCTGTTTTGTTTAAACATAGCTAGATGTATTTCCAAAAAGCAAAATAAATATTTAGGTTTCTCAACCTTTTATGACCCTTAGCTCCAGCTTCAATAATAATGAAAAAAACAGACTAAAAGACTTGGAGACATCAAACCAAATGGCAACCTCTAAGTGATAGCAGTAAAGTACTACTTTCGAAAGTAGCAAAGAAAATGTGTTACATATTTACCATATATGAGTTACAAAATATTTTTGAATGTTTAGCTCAGGAATAAAATCACATGGAAAGAAATCTTAAAAAGATATGCTTACAGCGTCAGCACTGTCTGGTTTAAATGAGCAAATATTAGAAGAAATACACATGCAAGTAAGAGGAAATGCAATCCTTCCTGAAAAGATGGTTTCCAGAGGTTATGCAGATATGACTTCACCAAACTTACTGTGGCCTAAAAATTACAAAACTTACAAATTTTCCATACTTCATGGTAACATTTGCATTTGGGCAAGCTACAAATCACGGGAATGTGGGTTGTGGTGCAAATTATACATAGCTTGGCATTATTTTTCCAGTTCAGTTACGATATATGTGTTTATCTCTGAGGGAGGACGAGTCTTTTGACACTCAAAAGCACAAAAGAGCACAGGCAAACACATAGCTCTTTAAACAGATATTGCATATATTAGACACAACAAACAAGCATATTTAAGTACAGTCACCAAAGCAGCTGCTGATCTCCAAAATGCTCAGCCACCACAGGAAGCTTCAGACACACTCCACATCTTTAAGTACTCCAGTAAAGATAATTGCATTTTTCTTATTTGAAGTTATGACTATACTTAGCCTGGAAAACGTTGCAAAGGCTGGGAAACAGAATAAAGATATGCCAAATGGGCAAGTTCATATACCCACTAGTCAGGCAGCAGACTGTGGTGGCTCTTTTTATTGGATGAGAGTGGGATGTACTGAAAAAGTCAGCCCATGCTGCAACTTGCAAAAACTGACTCCCATTTATGTAACAGGAATTGTCTACAAGTTATACAGGATATTGACTCATTTTGTAGGACAAAGGAAAGACCTTTCACAACATACCATACTGTGGACTGACATTTTGCAGAACAAAGCACTAATTAACAAGCTAGTGAGAGAAAATCAACTTCATGCTATCTAATAGGAGACGAAGCATTTTCAAAACTGAGTATCCCAGAATATCTGGGGTTGGGCACTGATACCCCAAGTGCCCCTGGAAGCTGGGAGATGAAAAGATGTTTTCACTGCCAGTGAAAAAAGAAGAACAGTTACAGCTGTTTGTAAAGGAGATAGTGAGTTGGAGACCTGATTCTGATGGAACTAATGGATAGAAGTCCTATGATCCCTGCCTAAGCTAAAATGTAACTCTCTAAGGTAAGGAGAGTTCTGGCTTGAACAACAGTCAGAATAATTCTTGACAAGGTGCTGAATTTTCCACTCTGAATCATCCATTTCCACAAAAGCAAGATTTATGCTTCCATTAATATGCCTATTCTAGATTACACTGAGAAAAAAAAACTTTTTCTGTTATGCATCTGTGTGAAAGTTGGATGAAAAAGCACTGGGAAGCACAGCTTACACTGGGTTTTAGTTGTAATTTTAGTCAGTCAGAGTGCAACATTCACATTCCTCAAGGATATATTTTGCATATACTCTCGTCTCTTTACTGACTTTCTTTTTATTACACTTCTATCAGTATTCTACTGCACTGAGTGGTGGTGGTATTTGTTTTTAAGCTGTTGGCAAAGCTCTTTCTTCTTCCAGTCAAAAATCCCCGCTGCCAAGCAGGGTGAAGTGGATTGCTCAGTTATTCCAGGAGCTCACGTAAGTTTCAGGTCCTCAGGCTGTTTTCCTGTGCTGGTAATGACTGCAGCTATAGCAATCAAGACTAAACCACATCAGGATAAACTGTACAATAGGGCCAGTCACCATTTTTAGTGTGGCCCTACCACGAAATAAGAAATTATAGTGGATACAGGTAGGACATTCTATATACTCGTTTCTTTAAAAACTAACTACAGTAACTGTGGTACTGTAGAAGAAACCACTGTTTGCTTTATCTTGATGGAGGCATTGTACTATCTTATATTATAATATGCTAGTTAATATTCTCAAGTGGAAATGACTGTAATAAGAATTTAATGGCCAATGAGTTGACTCAGTGTGCAAAAAAATTAAGATGAGCTGTTTGCATAATAACTGTTCCTTCATTAAAAAGATAATTATAGTATAGCAAACCAAACAATGTTTCCATCTTATTTTTTTTTTCTATTGTAACTAGCATTTTAATCAACATCAGCAGGTTGGGAATAGCAGAAACAAACAATATCTTCTACAACAGTCCTAAGTCTAAGATTCAAGAGAGAATCACATTTCAGTTAACTAGGTATCCCATAAAACTTCTGTCAAAGGAGAATTAAGATTGCATGGTGGCAGCAACTGCAGGATCAAATGGGCAGACCTCCAAATCCCTGGAAATTAAATTTAGATGATTTAACTCTCTGCAGAACAGAAAATACAAATTTATTTAATAATTACACTCTAAAACTATTTTCTTTCACACACTGAAATATAAACTAAAATAGCTATGAACTACTGTAGGCCTGCTGAAAAGCTCTTAGATTAACCACAAACAGAAAAAGAAGTTTTATTCAAGTTGGCCCAGACAAACTAAATGCCATTTCACCTCAGTTTTTACTGCATAAAGTGGAATGAGGCAGTCAAAAGGAATTATCAAAGCACTAAATATCCTATTATTGACTGCACATATAAGCAATTGAATCAATTTTTACACCCTGAGACAAGAATCTAACAAACCAAAGCAATTATACTGGTTTAATCATTCTTACTTAGTGTCAGTTTAGCAAATGGCAACGTTTTTTCATATTAATTTGACCAATGATTTGTCTCCCATTGAGTGACAAACACAGAATTCTGCAAGAACAGCACCCAGTTCCAGATAGCGATATTCGTTTACTCAGGGTGTAGTTCCATTTGAACTGTGAGCTGTTCTTAAAGTAAATAAAAGTTCCATCCCATTGGACTGGATATAAATGTGTAAAAAAAAAAATGAAATGCTTGCACAAAACACCTCTGCTACATCAGAACAGAAACAGCTGCCTATTTCCTCCTAATATGCAGCCAATATATATCACTGTAATAACTACATTGACTGCCCAGTCTGTAACCAGCTTAATTAAACAAATTGGATGAAATCTATTCTATTCATAGATTAAACCATATTAACTTATGAGTCTTAACATATAAAACATTGGCAGTCACTTTCATACTAATAGTTGCAGGGTCACGAGCTTTTTCTTCACAGCATGGCTGTACAGGCCTGAGACTGAAAGACTGTGTTTCCATAGGAGTCTTAAATTTACTGAACCTGACATCAGCAAAGGCCCTGTAAATTAAAATTTGAATAAAATACTGTTCTAATGAAATGCCACCTTCCACAGCAATTTTCTGTCAAATGAGTGCTGTTCACTTCACCAAGAACACTCCAGAGTCAAACAAGAACATGAAAATGTGCTGCAGGGCTATGGCCAAAGTCCTGCAAATGCTTGAGTTTTTCCCAGTCTAGAACATGTACTCCCAAGTGTGTTTTTTATGTCCCCCAGGATTTACGCTGGGCAGGGACTAAAGTTAAAGATTGATGCCCTTTGACATAAATCTTCCCAAAATAAGACTGGTTTCCTATCTCTTCACATTAACAGGGTGAGGGGGGAACCAGCAGTGTATATAAAAAACCATCTATAAACACAAACAGCCAGAAGTTGAACATATTTCAGATATGACCCTATGCTCTTGCACTTGGCAACCAGGCACTCCATGTACAAATTAAATCAGAGCTGCTTAATAGCTGGTAAAAGCCTGGTATTTTCTGTCCCACTTGAATCACTCTGGATGGGAAGCAAAAAATCAGACTGTTGCTATGTAGTAAAATCACATAAATAGAAGTGGCAGAATAATGAGAAATTAAATATCCTACTAAAAACCTGGCACAATTATGAAGCTGACACTGGTTAAGCATGTTTGGGAACACTAAAAATCCCAATCAAGTACATAAAGGATAAATATAAATTCATTCGTTTAATATCTGTTGTCCAATTCCTGTGTTTGGATAACTGAAGAACTGAAAAACAAATCCAGCAATGCAGAAAAAAAAATATCTGTAACTTATATTTACTAGGTAAAAGTGAACTGCATTAGAGCACATAGTAGGAAGAAAACGTTACAAGGAGGGATTAAACAGACACTTAAGCATGAAGGGAAGGCATAAACCAGCTCTGGAGTATGAAACTGCAGGAACAGAGGCAACACAGAAAAGCAAAACTGTGGCAGGAAAGCCAAGAAAGACAAGGAACTGAAACGAGAAAATGGATACTTAAGAAGCAGCAGAATGTGAAACAAACCAGAGAAATTCCAGTATCACCACTTTTTGCAGGGCAAGTAAAATCATATTTTAAGAATTATGAAGTTCCAAAACCTACTGAGACAGGCTCTGCCACTTGTTCTAACACACAGGGTGGTAAAAAAACCAACCAAACAAACCTTGAAAAAAAAGGAGGAAACTAAAATGGAACCATTTCACATCTTTCTGATGCTGAGTAAACATATCTGAAAACTTGCTACTTTGAAAGTTAAGATTCTGCATGTGCAGTGCCTTGTCTTTTCCAGCCTACAGCTGTCATGATTTCACATTTGGTTTCTAAAGGTGACAAAGTCCTGCAATGATTTCTCACACTTTAGAATAGCATTTGGATTTCAGTGCACAGTTAGGAAACCAGGTCACCAGGAGTTAAGTTGCCTGTTTATCACAGTTTGGTTTGATGTATTACATGATCCAAAGTTCCTTGAAGGTTTTGGCACCTTGAAGATAAATCAATACTAGAAATCAAATTCCTCTAGTCTAGCCAAGGGAGGTAATGATGGCAACAGGTAAAGCACACTGTAAAATATTATTAGCTTTACATATAAATGCTAATTTTATCACAGTCTTCTCCTTCTCCCATATATAACTGAAGAGCAATGAAAGTGAAAAATACTCAGTTTCCTTCCAAAACCTTTTAATTAAATAATCTCAACAGGCAAAATTTTGATGTGCAATTCTGTTTTTGAAAAAAAAAATAAAACCCAAAAAAAAACCAAAAAAAAAAACCAAACCAAAAAAAAACCAAAAAAAAACCCCAAAAAAACCCCAAAAAACCAAAAAACACCCAAAAACCACACACACACACACAAAACCCCACCCAAACCAAACTAAAACAAAACCAAACACCTTCAGAAATGGTACTACTGTTTTTTAATAAAATACTTGTAACAACAATAAATCAGTCATAATAAAAATGTGTGTGACAGTGAGCAGTGCCTGTTCAAAGTAATCAAGACAGGAACAATTTTTCAGATGGAAAACAAGGTAACCTTCAATATCAGAATTAAAAGTGGGTTCATTTATGCAATTAGATTTGTTTTTAAATCAACAGGTTAATCCTTTGCAAAAGCTTGTAAAATGTGGATCCTGAAACAGAAGCACAGCTGGTCAGAACAGACCAATACACTCCACCCAGTACAAACTTCATTCAGGTAACTCCTGTCTCTAATTAAAAAGTTTTCCCTAAAATTACATCAGAAGCAATTTCAGGAAAATGTGTTTCCCCAGATTTTCAAATACTTACAAAGGGCACTATCTTTTACAAAACTTCTTCCCTGACTACATTTATTACAATTTTCCTTACCTTTAAAAATAACAGAAACGATAGGATCTGGTTTCCCAAACTTGGTTTTAGGGATATTGGTAGCAGATTCCACAATCACCCGAAGCATTGTTTCCCGTCTTGCCTAAATGCTGACTACTACCGAAGGAATTAAGCCTTCAACTTCACAGTCCTTAGCTTGTGGACTGAAATGCTAGCAGGAAGAGGAGGCAGGGAATTGCTGGTTTACAGCAAAGGAGATCTATGGGTGGATCTATGACGGACCAGCTGCTCAAAGCTATGGGGGAAAAAAAGTCCTGTAAATTGACACCAGGTTTTGTCTTTGTGCATAGAAAGAGCTCTCGCTAGTGAAATCCTGTAACAGAAAGGGCCCACTGCAAAAACTCAGGTTTGTTGTTGCTGCTTTTATTTTTAAACTGCGTGATAAAACTCTCGTCAGAAACCAAGGCAAGAATAAGCATTAAGCAACATGAGCATTAAGCACGACTCTAGAATTCGAGGCAAATCGCATCTGCCCCTTGGTATACCAAGGTATGAAATTTCACGATGCCTTATATTTTTCCCCCTAATTTTCAGAACTTCATTGTTTGCAAATGCTTTTGGTTCGTCTCCCTGCCAGCCTAGTCACGAACTGGCGATGATCCCCAAAAACAGTGTGAGTCCTCCCCCTCCTGTTGCATTCTGGAATAACGACGAGTTCCATAGTAAACACTGCAGCTTCCTCATGGAACATGCTGGATATAGATTTCTTGAGGAATTATTGAAATATTTATCCATAACTAGAAATTATAAAGTATTAAGGAAATGCGTGCAAAACAAAAAAGTGACAAAGACACTCTGTATTGTTTGGAGGCACTTATGAATGTTTTGTCTTAACATAAACACGTGCACGAACACTCCGGTAACATGAACTAGGTAACACTTACATGACCAGCACAAGAGCTCTGAGCTCCCCCGTGCTCAGAGTTAGCTTTTCTCAGCTGTGAACAGATGTAAAAACCCGAGAGGCTCACACTACCACTGCCGCACGCGTCCCCAAGGACAGAGAAGAGGGGAAGCCAGCAAGATTGAGCACAATGAGTCACAAGTGAGCGCGGTTCAGCCTAGTTTTTACATGGTCACATGAGAACCATCCTAGCTTACTTTGTAATGCCTAAAACTATTAGATTTGGGGTAGATGAAGAGGATTTCTGGATAAGAAAAACCACATATGTTCAGGGAGAAACGAGGCTACAGACACGTAAGAGCCAGCACTGAGCAGACCCTGCACACTCGTCCCGAGCACCACGGCGCACCGCTCCACCCTCCCGCACCCCGCTGCTGGCCAAGCCCCGCCGCTGACACCCGGCGGCGAGCCCCGGCGGCGGAGAAGGGGAGGGGACGGCAGTGGCCGGGCGGTGACACTCGGGGGCGGTGACACTCGGGGACACCGCCCCTGCCGCCACCGCCCCGCGGGGACCATCCGGAAGCCGCGGAAGTGACGAGTTGGAGCCGCGAGATTCAAACACCCGGAAGCGGCGCCGGGCGGGGGCCGCACGGAGCCGCCGCCGGGCCGCGTCCCCGCACCGGGCCGTGTCCCCGCACCGGACCGTGAGCCCCGCGGGATCCGGGAAGGCCCGCGCAGCCTGCGCTCGACCCCAGCTGTCGGAAGCCTTGTCCTGCCCGCTAGAAGGGATCGCTGTTCCGTAGAGCCTCGTTTGGTTTCTACAGGCGCCTAAAGATGAACGCCAAGACCGCCATAGATCGAATTATTGGCAAGGGGTGCCTAAAGTCGGGCAACTCCAGAGCTGACAGTGGGCTCGAGAAGGGTAAGCAGGAGGGCGCTGCCCCGAGGAAATCCATGGAGGAAGTCGCCACAGGAAGAGGCAAAATGACGGATCCGGAGAGGAGTGGGCTCCTCCAGGTGAGCCGGGCTCTCCCTGAGCCAGCGCGGGCTGTGTCCCACGGATACAGCAGTCGGCCTCGGGAGTGTCAGGAGAATCCACCAACGCCAGAGGTTTATGTCCAAAAAGGAGTCACAGGAGTCCTTCAACTTTATTCAAACAAAGGGAGAGAGGCCACTGGGGCATACGCCCACGGGATTTTCTCTCTCGCAATTTCGGAGGGCGCAGCCTCCCTTTTATCCTAAACTCCCGGCCGCATGTTGCCCTCTTCCTTTCCCCACTGCGGTACTGGGGAGGTGCAACCTTCCGGAACCTCCTACGCCATACCCGCCCTTGAACGTACTGTTTTACCGCAAAGTTCAGAAGTTCAGGCTTGTGCAGACCCTTGTCTATTTCAGGAGCCAAGCTGTCTGGGCCGGGTGACGAACCTGCTGCCCAAAGTCAGTAAAGGCATTAAGACCCATTTCAAAGACGTTAACATCCATCAAATTGTTTGTAAAGACATTAGCACACATCTTTCCTCTCAGGAGCAAGAGCCCCACCTTTCCTCTTAAAACTTTTGATATCACAACTGGTTTAGCAGTGTTAGACAGTTAAGACAAACTTTTAATTTGGCACTTTCATTCTCAGATATTTTTCAATGCTAGCTGAGCTAATAAAATCACACTCATCTGACAAGGCTGGTAGATACAAAGACTTGAGGCCAGAGGTGCCAGTTAGTCCATTAAGGCCTGTCCTCACGTGTCCAGTAGAACACGTCTCAGAGAATTATTTTAAGCACTTCCTGAAAAGAACTTCATGTTTGCAAACATTTGATTAAGAACATGCCAAAAAGTGCAGAGTGTTTGTTTGAATTGAATTGTCAAGCTCCCACTCAGCTATAGGTAACTGAAACTGTAATCGGGTCGCTACGTTTTTCTTCCGTTGCAGCTGAAGAGCAGAAACTAAGACACTGCAAAGTATTGCACCATCATTATGTCTGTAGGACTGTTCCACTCAAGGTAAACCTGTGGCTGCAGAAAGAGAAGTTCAAGACTTAATATGTGACGTAGTCACATGCTGTCAGGCTTCCAAGAAGGACAGGGAAACTTCAGATAGACTCTAGGAAAGGATACAGCTAACGGAGACTAGGCACACTAGTATTTCTAGGCCACTTTTTTTAACAAAGGGCTTGTCATGTGTCTGTGCCACAATGTCAGATGAGAAGTCCTAAGCCAAGGATGAGCTATAGCTGGGCAGCTCATGCACAGTTGTGGCTAAATTCCTTAGTGTATTTGCTGAGTCTGTTGCTGTTTGCTCGGTGTTGGTTACTTAATACTGGTTTCCTATAAACTAGGAAAAAGAGGTAGAAAATCACCATCGTGTTTGATATACCAGGTACTCTTTGGTGACACTACTTTAATTTTAGTGAGCAGTGGTGTTCAACTGCTCCCTAAATGAGGCTCTGTCAAATTCACTTTCTTTCAGTTTCTCTTTCTAATGACTTGATGTCAACGTGCAGGATTTCAGCATCAGCCTTTCTCACACAGAATTAAATGCTATCACATCCAAAGTTCATGCAGAGCCCCATGGCATCTTAAATGAAGTACTAATTCTCTGTGATGGTTACCTGTGCTGGAGGCCTACTGGAAAAAGAGTGCATGTTGAAAATATCTACTAAAGCACATTCTGAAACTACAGGGCCAGATAATACGGAAAACAGATTCTTTCTCCTGAACGCTTTATTATAACTCTCTTGTAACTTACTGTCATGTAGTTTGCAAGAAGGCTTCCCAAAAGCTACTAAATATGCTAAGAAATATACTAAGAAATGTAGCACCAACTTCTTTGCTGGAAGTGTTTTGGAGTTCTTGTACTGCTTTTGTTTTAAGGCTTATATACCGTAGTAATCTTTCTTTATTCATATGCAAAACTGAGTACCTGCTAAGCCTGTGAAATTTGGTTCTTTGTATTCTTTCCTGGTTTCGTCTATTTCAGACTGGTTTTACTATCACTTGAAATATTTCAGACGATCGCTCTGGTATTGTCTGCTTTGAGTTAAAAGTAATTTTCTCAGCTAATTAAAGGCTAAGAGAGAACTTTGAAAGTGAGTATCATAGAGTCATAGAATGGGTTGGGTAGGAAGAGACCTCAAAGATCCTAGTTCTAACCCCCCTGCCATGGGCAGGGACACCTTCCACTAGACCCCGCTGCTCGGCTCATCTCACACTACTGTAAACTTGCTAATGCATTTGATGCATAGACTAACACTCTTTTTTATTCTGTTTGATTTAGAAAATACTTTCCCTTGAAAAAGAAAAAGAAAAATACAACCATCTTCTTGGAGAGAAGGACAGAGAAATCCAAAACCTGAAAGACAAGCTGAAGTCCAAAACCAAGAATAGTGAAGTGTCCTTACTACAAAATCAACTAGAGGAAAAAACAAAGGAAGCAGAAAGGAGAGAACAGTTACTTTGTTCTCTATCAGAAGAAATTAACCGATTAAAATGTAATTTATCTGCAGTCATGGCAAAATGCTCTGATCTTGAGAACAAAGCCAGTAGTACTTCTCAGGCATCTGAGGTAAGCACTGAAGAAATATTGCAATTGCAAATTGGAATTTGTGCCCACTAAGCACCAATACCTGTCATAAAATAGGATGGGGTTTTAGTTTTCTTACAAGCTGTGTTGCATGCTGAAATACTATTGTATGAAGCGAGATGGTATCCAGATTGAACTCTAAATGAGGAACAGTCAGAGAGCACAACTTCAGGCAACACAGCAGGGGAGGGAATTCTCTCCTGCTGTATTGCAAGGTCCCTTGTTCAAGCTCACACACAGGCAGTGTGACTTGTGATACCACATATGATGATCCACTGTTGCTTAAGCAGACACTGTGCCCTTCTCTGATCTGTGTGCTCAGTGATTAGACAGAGTGAGACGGCCACAGTGGGGCACAAATAAAGACAAACTCTGCTCCTCACCTAATTCAGCTTCAGTCATGAAAATATCTTTGTTCTCTCTGCTCTTATGAATCCTCGTTTGTGTCTCAGTTGTTAAAACTAATTGTCGGTACTTTCTATGGCATCACGTGATAAATTCTTCACTGTGACATAAGGTAGGACAGGAATACTGAGTTTCTCCTCTCATGTAAAGTGGTCAATAGGTATGGTGCCAATCCTTGGCAGTGTTTACAATTCTGTTGAGGATTCCACAGTTATTTTTCCACCCCCACTCCGTTCTAATGTTCTTTGGAAAACGCAGTACTATCTCTATGAGGGGCACAGGGAAGTTGTTTAGGCACAGGTGCCTAAAAATAGGTGCCTGTAAGTCTTTCTTTTCCAGCTTTTGACCTGCAGATGGTGCTGGTTCCCCGCACTCTACACAGGAATTGAGCAATTTCTAGAAATTCTGCTATAGCCAAATACATAACAGAATATCTTCATCTACTACTTTTGAATGATAATACATTTATATATAGTACTTCTAATTATGCAGTATATTGAGAAATACCACTTTAAATGCAACGTATTTATTTTAAATTTTAAGAGACTTTGAACTTCGTTAGATGTGTTAAAATGTATGTTAAGTCAATAGATTTTCATCATATTTTTGGCAATAAACCACCAAAATATATATTACTTTAAAACCATAGTTTTCTTTCAAATTTTTAACTGATTTATCAACAGAGGACAATGATATTTTCACAGGATATCTTGGAGAACTTGAAAACAAGTGTAGCAATGTTGCTTGAAACTGCTAGGTGGCGTACGAGCTCTGAAATGGAAACAACAGTTTTATGACGCAATTTTGGGAAAGTTTTCACTGAGGCAGGATTCCAATGTTCACAGAAACAAGTTCAGTGTCTCTAAATTATATTTTTATTAGGAAGTGTTGAAGTTTAATAATTGCATTCAAAATTCTGTATTTTTCAGCTATAAATTTTTGTAAATCATGTTCCAAGACCTGTAGAAAATTTGGGTAGTAATCTACATTTTTTTTTCTCATTGAAGTTCCCTCTGACTTATACCTACACAATTTCATAAACACTTTTTATCATGCAGAGAAGAAATAAGACTGTGTAACTGCTCTCTGGTTTTATATGGGTCTCAAGAACTCTCCTACTCATATGTGTACATGAGTCATACTTACTGTCCTGTGAGTCAGGTCTCAGAAAATCAGGCAGTTTGTCCTTATGCTTGCAGACAGGCTTGCACAATTTTCCAGATGTTTAAAGTCTTCCTGTTATCCCAGGGAAGCATCGAGGTCCCTGGCTTTCCCCAACAACTCCTGTATGTCTGGGTTATTGTCAAACGTATGAGGATACAAAAGTAGAAGAAACATTTACCCCTCTTTGTGCACTTAAATAATACCCTTAAACATCTTCATTTTTCAAAAGCTCTTTGCAGAGCACCCTTCAGGACTTCCAAGACAGCAGTTCAACAGAAAATGCATGATGGTTTTCTTAGGAAATGTTTTAATGTAATTATGAGTTGCAGACTTATGGAATAAATTCCATGTAAATCTTTCTCCCATATCTTGCAGAAAAGTCTATTTTAAATATATGAAATGGCTTTCTACATAACTTGTATACTTCAAAAAACAAAAACCGCAACAACCAACTATAAAAATCTTTAAACACAAAATGCAGAGCTGTTTTAATTTTTAAAACATTCTTATGCTATTTACATGAGATTAATAGTTATACAGGAGTAGCTTTGCTGTTTCAGCCATCTGTTTGAAACAACACTAACAAGTTGTTCTTTGTCTGCAGGAAGCTGCAACAAACAGCACTGAAGTTGAAAGACAATTGAAAGATGTAAGTTCCCTGTACATTTCAAGTACATCCCATCTGTATTGAGATGCAGAAGAGTGTAAATTATCATCATGTACATTTTTGGGTAGGATGGGACCTCAGAGGGTATGTTTTTCTCTAAAATATAATCCCTAAAATTATTTTGTGACAAGGCAATAATTTAAATTTAAAAACCCAAAAACTTGCAAAAGGAAAAATTAAGATTTAAATTGTCTTTGAAAAACCTTGCTTGGAACATCAGAACAAAGTGGTTGCTGTCAAATCAGGAGCCTCTAGGAACCTGACACTGCCTGGGAGGCATGAGGTTGGATCAGAAACCTCCTGAGGTCCCTTCCAAGCTGAATAAGTCTATGAGCCAAGCAGCTAAAAAATACATGTCCTTGTTCTTACAAACTAAATTGCAATGATACAGTTTTGTTTTATTCCATTTCATGGTCTGTTATTTTATATTTGAGATTGAAAAGCTAATTCTTCATAATCTAGGCATGACTCATGAAAGCCTTTGTTCTATAAGTAATTTTCCCATTGCTGCTGTTTTAACTTATGCTCAGTATCTTGACTTAATTTTCCAAATGAAGGTGGATTTATGTATTTATTGTACAGATTACTACAATTTGCAGCAGGCTTAACTAACTTATCTTTAAACTGTCTAATACATAACTTCTAATATTTTTAAGACATAAGACAAATACTTTTAAAATCTGATTAATTACCAGAGACTTTTTTGTTGTTCTCCTGTTTCTTTTCATGAAGGCTCTTGAGAAAAACCAACAGTGGCTACTGTATGACCAGCAACGGGAAGCCTATGTCAGGGGATTGCTTGGAAGGATCTTTGAACTTGAACAGAAGGCAGAAATAGTTAGCCAACAAGAATCTAAATCAAATTCAGAAGGTATCAGCTTTCTTTTTTCCCCACACGGGACCCAAACCATAATTATCTATAGAATAAATTTTCTGAAAACAAATTATAGCACACTTAAACAAAATCAAGACTTCGTTCTCAACACTTTGGCTGCTTAATGGTAAAACTCGGTTAAATAATATTTCTCTGCTTCCTCTTATCTAGCTATGTTACTTGACCAACAGTAGTTCCTGTTCTTATCCTCTTCAAAGATGGTTTTTAACAGCCTTGACACTCTATTAGCAACCTCTCTATTTGTGGAAAGTGTTGAGGCAAATAGATGTACGTCTCTCATCCTTCAAAGTACACTTTCCATCGACATAATGGAAGCATTAAGGAGTTACTAGCTAGGTGTGGATCAGATTTTTTTAAATTTACTTTTTTCAAAATAAATATTATAAAAATGACTCAAGATTGCCACATTCTTTACTCACCTGGACAGTTGTTACAGGGCAAGAAAACCTGTGATAGGTTTTGGCATCTCTCCAAAGCAGTGTTTCACAATAAGGATCTGGCCACCTACAGCTCACTTCCTTGCTGTGCAGTTCCTCAATAAGGCACACCCTCTCAGTATTAATAAAGTTTAAATCATATTGAGCAGAAGAACCAGAAGGCTTGCTTTTCTTATTATCAGTTATTAATTTCATACATGCTGCAACTTACCTGCAAGGTAAATTCACTAAACAGAACTAGCATCATGTGGAGTAAGAGCATACCCACAGACTTGCCACTTAGTAATTCACAGGCAGTGGCTTTGTTTTTGTATTGCTGTTTGAATCTTTCTAGAAAACAGTAAAATATCATCATAATCTTGTTTTAGTGCTGTTCAGAAATCTACGAACAGTATTTTTAGAGGGAGGCAGACTCAGCTCACCAGGAAATGAACCCCAGAGTTATTGCAGTCAAAGCTTTGCTGCAAGGGCAGCCAGGAGACTACAAGTCAGGGTGTAAGAAAGGCAGCTAGGCAGTAGCAGAAATCCAAGTTTCTAAGAACCTAGCTATACAAGTTGAAAGTATATATGACAAGTTTTTCCAAGGAAAAACTTGGCCTATCTCTGAGGATGTCATTGCCCTATAAAGGAGTATTGCTAATGAGAAGGTAGGGCTTAGTTCATAGCTGCAGGAAGGGAGAACAGTCAAGCAGGAAACTCTCCCTAGTAAATTACACTTTGAAGAATTAGGGTAAGTCTTCAATAGGAAAAGTATCAAAGTCACAAAACCAACAGTGCCAGAAATGAGCAAAGCCCATGAAATTCTGCATCCCTTATTCTGCTTCTAGGTATATTTTGTATTACTCCTGAATTTCTGCAGTCTGCCACTTAATTTTTTCCTACTTATTAAATTTTTCTTGGGTCAACAAGCAGAAATTTTTCTAACTCTAGTTTAAGTAATAGTTGCTGCCCAAGAAGCAAGCATTTTTTTAATCAAAAGAACAATCCTAGTCCTTTCTATTTGCTATTTAGAAGTAAATTATGGCATACTATTTGGAAAAGATGGTCTGCAAAAGACAGTGGAAAGTCTGCCTTTGGTCATCAAGGTTGAAGTAGAATCCATCACATCCTCAAGGGTATCTCTGGGGAGGGGGTAATGCCAGCAGCTTGGCTAAGGAGCCTAGAAGTGGAAGTAGGAATCCAGTGTCTTTGGGTCAGATTCCCATGTGTCAGTATAATGCATGAGGCCTTGTAAGATCTGTGTTTTCCAGTAAGTATATTGGTAAGGAGACTTAATGCATTATAAATACTGAAAACTGTCTCAACTGAAGTTTAGTTCTAATCTGAGCTGTGCAATAGCCTACATCAATTTCTATTAGTAAGCCTTAAAATGCTGTTAAAAATTTCATGCTCTGATTTTTAAGTAGGGTTTTTTTCACATTACTAACTCAATTATTTCTGACTCATTAAGGTCATCTACAGGAGGAAAAGCAAGAATACTATGACCAGCTGTTACTAACTGCTAAGTGTGATCCTGGGACTGAAAGACGCACTATAACCCAGCTGAGATCTGAATTAGATGAACTCAAAAAGACATATGAAGAAACACAAGGGGAAATGATGAGTTTAAGTGCCTTATTGCAGTCACAACGGGTTGCTGAAATGAAGATTCAAGAGAATGAAAATAAAATGAAAGAGAAAGTGCTAAAACTAAAACAAGAAAATGAAACTATCAAAGAACAGCTCAGAGAAGAAAAAGAAAAGTCTGAAGATCTTTTATGTCAGGTAAGTGGACGGATTTGGAGGTTTGAGATCATTAGCAAAGAATCAAGAGAGATGAAAATTCATAGTTAATCGGAATGGACCATCCCTCTCTTTGGTAACTCTTCTTCAGGTAGATCTAGACTCATGTCCTTGTGGTTAAAGCTGAATTGTATAAACAAGGAACTTCTTTGTTCATTTGTTTCCCTGATCTTAAGGGACACGAAAGAGAAGTGAGAAAACATTGAATTGATTCTAATACAGACTAATAGTAGATGAGAACAAGAAAGGTAAAAATTCATTTTATCATGTGCTCCTATGGAATACCACTAATGTTTGCTGTCACCTGGCTGCTACAATATAACTGATATTTGAAATAAGTGAATAAAATTTACTAGACACCAAAGTAGGCCAAACAGAACAACAGTTGAGCTCTCTAAACACAGGCTGGTTCTCACTAGTTAATAGTGATTAAAAGATGTTTATTTTATTTTATTTTTTGAAATTGAACAACAGCATAATCAAAAAAGTTGATACATGCTGAAAGCAGAGGATATTTTAATGTATGCATTTACTTAATTATTATAATATAGCGCTTTCTGACCCTTAAATTTGTTCTCTAATATTAAAAAAAAAGTTGCATTGTTTGTTTTTATTAACATCATATCATGTTAGTGCAAACATAGGTTTTGTGAATATATTTTTGTCAGCATCCTGGCAATGACCTAGGAGGCTTCAGTTTTTGGTTTCTTTTTTTTAACAATAACATCCTGCGTTCCACCTTCTCAGTGCAATAACAATTTTTCACTAGGGTTTTCCTTGGGGAAGTAGAGATTTGAATTGAGTTTGGTTGTTGCTTAACAGGCATACATTTTCTGTTGGCATTGGAATGTAAGAGTTTGCTTCCATCCCATTATGAATTAATTATTTTTAATTAATTATTTTATTAACTATTGTATATGGAAGGTGTTTGTTACAAGTGTTCATCTGCCTTGTAGGTGCAACTTCTTCGTAAATCATTGCTCAAACAGGAGGCAGAACACACAAGAATAGCTGTGTTGGAACAACAGGTAACCAGTTATGTGCTAAAGTGCTGATATTTATTCTGTGTTAGGCACAAAGTCTTTCTAGACTAACTTCACATTTAAGAATGATTAGTATATTAAAAGAAGTAATGCTAGGCTTGAATATTCAACCATGCATATTCTCTTGAGACTTCTAAAAATTTTGACACATCTGTCAGGAGGAAAATCTGTAACCTTGCACTGATAAGAGGGTATGATCACACCTGATGCTATTTTCTCCACAATCACTTGTTCGATAGTTACAGCCTCAGATAAGGCACAGGAAACATCCTAAAACTAATCACCTAATTGAAGTTTTGTAATATATTTTTGATACAGTTAAACAAATAATTGCATTGCCATATTTTCTGTTTTCTTTATTTGAAATTGAAACACCCTCCAACCGAAATATCTTTAAACTGCACCTCTGTTAAGGGAGATTTTAATAACTGGGCATGTGTGAATTTCACTGTAGTGAAAGCAACAGCAATTTTAAATTTTTCATTTATATTTTTGTTTTAATCCCATTTTAAGATGCTATTGCAGAGCAAAACTAACTTTAAATATATAAATGGGAAACATTCCTCCCAATTCATAATAACGTTGACTTTAATTTTTCACTTTATGGGGCTGTCAGATCCAGATATGCACCACAGACTTAGAGAATGGAAAGCTTGATCGCCAGAACTTGAAGCATCAGTTAAACCAAGTTCTCAAGGAGCTGCACAAGGCCAAGGAGAAAATAACCCATCTGGAACCTCTGGTATGTACTGAATAACTTGCAGGTGGATTTAGTCAGGGATTTTGCATAAACATACATCTGCTTACTTTGGGATCTTATTACTGAGTAAGTGTTCCTCCATCCTTTATGTCTGTTTCCCCGAGGTGCAGAGCCCTGTGCCAGCCAGGCAGGCATTGCTTTTCTCTCCAGCATGCATGGAGCAGGAGTACTGCAGCAGGAGCTCCAGAACAGTCAGGCTGCTGAGCAGGGAACGCTCTGTATTTTGTATCACTGTGTGTGACCCAGTTTTGTCTGTTGCACCATGACAGAGCTGCAATGTGCTTCCACTCAGACTTGTTGCTAGTGAACAGGGCACAATCCTTAGTGCTGTAACACACACAAGGCTTATGTGCCATCAGGCCTTAATATATTTTCCTACAGTATTTGATCAGTGCATGCATGCCCCAGTCTTACAGTGAAGCTCCTCCTTTTCCAGAAACTCCGGGAATCCGGACATATGGAAACACCAGAAGATTTGCAAGCTGTATTCGACAAGAAGCTGACCACATATGACAGAAGTCCTCCCCTGAAACACTCCAGCTGCCTTAATGAAAGTTTTCTCGAGTGTCCCAGATGTAAAGTGGCATATCCAACAAGCCAGCACAGAGAATTACTAGCACACATTGACATCTGTACAGCTTGAGCTCCAAATGGATTTACTATCTTTGCTTCATATATGCTGCCAATATGCTTGGCAAAAGATCTTTTAAAGCTTTTTTCTTACAGTTCTATAAAGGATTGCTAATTTTATAATTCAGTTCCACAAAAACAGTATTAACATTATCATTTGGCCACAGTATTTTACCTCATGTTTTTGCAATACAGCTACTGCATTTTCTGGTTGCAAACATAAATATTTTTAGAATTAGGAATATTTAAAATAGTAAACTACTGACTTTTTTTTTTCCTTTTTGCACTATTAAATGTAAGTATAGTAAAAGCACAACTATTGGGTCGGACTATATTTTAGTTTTGGCATACCCAGTTCATGGTTGTTGAATCCTGATGATTGTGCTTGTACCTTGACTGACAAGAATAGCTGCAAAAGATTTTTGGCCCTCGTAGGTGCACTATATATATATTTATTTATACATGGTGTGTGTATATATGTGTAGTGCGTATAATACATACATACATGTGTTATATATCAAATATATGTGGAATATATCAACATCTTGATATATAAAAACTCAGGAGGGCCACGTTAGATCTTTGCTGCTTAAGATTAATGTTGAAAACATCAGTCTTAAGAAGCTGACTATCCTGAGCCACAGTCATGGGTGACTAAAATGCGGACCAAGGTTTAATCTCAGAAAAACCAACTTCCTAGCAAACACAAACTTCCTTGGTGCTGAAGAAAGTTTATATTTCAGACAATGTCAGAGGCCATTTTTGAAGTTTGGATACAGAATTACGCTGAACTGAACTTGTTTTGCTTCTGTATTTTAGAGGTTAAAGTTGGGAAATGTCTGTTATTTAGCCTTAGATTTGACAAATGGCCCAAAGTGAAGTTTTTAACAAATTGCTCTAATGGATTTGAACTGTCACTGTATTTTGGTATTAATACAAAGCACAAGTTAATGATGAATTCCGGCAACAAATTAGAAACTGGCAAAAAAAAATCCCTAATGGATTTACAATTGCTGTGTTATTTTTCTCTAGCACCTACTGTAAACTTGAATGTGTTGTGAGCATTTTGTTCCTTGCATATGTGGTGAAGTCCGAACAAGAAGTTATTTCCCTGGAAATTATTAAAATGAGGAAATTTTACAAAGACACACTAGTTAAGAAGAAATTTACTTATTTTACAAGTTATGCTTTGCTGAGGACACACAAATAGCCAAGGTGTATCTTTCTCTGGCCTGCTGGTTCTGATAGCTAGCTGGTAGCAGCCTTTTCCGTTGTGCTTTGCTGCAAAACTGCACGCATTTACCCCGTGATGTTCACCTCAATCCCTGATGGTTAAAACTTACTCTTGAATATGAAGGTGTTTCCCAAGTTATTTTCAATAACTTATATTATCAAGTGATGTTATTCTCACTGCAGTGTTCATGAGACAGAAAATATTAAAAGCTATTATTTTTATATCTGAAATATCTCAGCCAGATTTACCGTATCAGCCACTCTCTATCCACTTTTCAATTTCACTGACTATGTCTCAGGCTAATCTTTGTCTTTGACAATTTGCTCAATTGCTAGCAACAGGTTTTCTGACCAAAGATATGATAAAATAATGAGTGAAATAGAAATTATGCTTCAGAATCTCAAGGTTTTGCCATGAGGGAAATAGTCTTAATTTCATATCTTTAAAAAATATTTTAATTCAGGATAATAACTGTGCTTTTCATTGTAGCCTAATAATTTTAGTCTCAAATTAAACTACTTTTGAAAGTTTAAGTCAGTCTTTTAACAACACCTTAATCAGCTAGTATTCTATTCCCAGCTGCATACTCAGCATAGTTTCTGCGAAAGGAAATCCTGATCTTTTATGTATTATAAATGAAATAGGTTTGCCTACTACAGGTCAGCACTCTTCAGTAGTTCTGAGGTTTTCTTAAATTAGCATAAAACACTTCCACATTAGAAGCTGGTAGAGGGAGACTCGGAAAGTTGCTAATGTGATAACCTTTAAAAAGTCTTGTTCATTCCACCTTTTCTGAACTTTAACAATGGATTTAGTCCTACCTGATAAATATTACACCTTAGCACAAAAAACCCCTTGCTGATAAATTTATACAGGTCATTCATGTGGTATATGTTTAAAAATACCAAACTGGCATTCTAGTGAAGTAAAACACTTACTTTGAAAGCAGACCCACAAATACTATTGTCATCTCTTACATGTAAATGAAACCAACTATAAAACTCCATAAGGTATGCAGATCATATCAGTGCTTTTTTTCCATTCCTCAGAAGCTAAGAAATCTCAGTTTGGTTTTTTTTGATTCTGAAAGTTAAAGAAGAAGATCTGCTGCTCCTCTCTTAAGTTATATGTAGGAAAGAGAAAATTGTGCCTAACATGCTCACCTGACTGGTAAGAATTAATTACCTGTAAGTATAGTTCTTTTTAAGGCAGGAAGCAACAGCAGTGTTTTTGTTACTTTCAAGCACTTTGGGTTTACAATTTCAGGAGCCTTTTTCTATTATGTCCCTTTCAAGTAATTGAATTTCAACCTAGCAGAAAGTCTGCATTATTTGAAGTTGTTGATCTAGGGAAGCTGGGGGGCTAATAAAATGGTTTACCAATGCTAGCATATTTATAAATCCTAGCTTTCATACTGTTTTTTTTAAACAGCAAATTAAATGGTTTTGATGCAATGTTGGGTGGCTGGAAAGACAGCTAAAACTCCACATAATTTTTTTTTCCATAAGGAGAGCTGCTTGTGAAATAAGAACTGAAAGATGGTTCTGTTATTTTTCTTATATCCATGAATCAACTTCTAATAATTTACTTGCTAGTGCAGCTTTTAGTCTTGGTTTTGATCCATCTTTCACACAGTTATGTTGATTTTGAGATTGTACTTCAAGAACAATTCAGACTAATAAGAATGTAATAGAAGTCTTTCAGATTTCTGATCAAACTCATGGAAGAACCAGGCTTATCCAGTCTAGAAAAAAACATTTTAAAATGACAAAAATTCATACAAAGGAAAGAAAAAATGCTCAGTGAGAAGAGTAACATGTTCAAAATTGCAGCAGGTAAGGAAAATCTTTCTGGTGGTTGGAGTAGATGAGCAGTGAAACACATTGCTTAGGCTCTGAAATCTCTACCACTGGAGATTTATGGGGACACTTATGTAACTACCTAAACTATCCCTGACAGGCAAGTCTGCCTTGGGTCAGTGACATCAGCCACTGATTTTTCACAGTGCCTTGAAGCCCTGTTTTTAATCACACCTAAAGACCTGCAGGAAAAAAAGACACAGTAAGATTTAAATTAAAAAACCACAATGGTTCTTCTGCACTGACTCTTCATGTTATTTCACTGCATGCTAAATTAGTAACTACTGCACCAGAAGTCATTAAAGCAGTTTAATCTCATGTTTCTCAACTAGAAAATTACTGGTATTACTGTATAAACTTCTAGTCTAAGCAGACAAAGCTGTTTCAGCACTCATGCATCACTATCCTGCTGAAAAACAGCATAAATGACACAAGCACAACTTGATGTCACTTAATTCCTTATTACTGGGAAGTGCCTCGTTCCCACATTGTTTTAACAAAACACAGTGTCTGGTTCTTTGGTATTTGGGACATTTAGGCTCCCCTCCATAAGGTGCTCCAGGAAGAAGATTCAGAAAGCTGGTGTCCTGAGTGGGAGCTGGGCAAGCCAGCCAGTGAGAAACATGACTTCTCAAGAAAGGCTCTGTGCACAGAAAGGAGATGCTCTGGAGGAGTCACAAATGTAAATTCTCTTCTAACATTGTCAATGTCAAATGAGTCTCTCACAAAAAGCAGACTTCAAACAGGACATGTATCCATAAAGTGAGACCTCCCCTCACACCCAGTCCCTCTTCAGACCTGGAACAGGGCTCCCCACCAGCACTCAGGGACATACATTCATTTTGCAGTCTCTGTGACCAACCAAAATTTTCAGTATTTTATACTGAATTAATAGTTCCAAAAAGATAGAGCAAGATAAGGTGCTTCAAAATATCCTGTAAGAAAGAAGCCTGGGACTTTATCTTGGTGGTATCCAGCTGCCTTCTTGATGGAATTGCAACCAGGTTTAATTTCCCTCATCAATTCCAGACTTGTGAATGTCCACACTGTCAGTGAAAGTACTAGTTTTATCAATGTAACAAGCTTGATACGGTCAGTATTATCTCATTCAACTAGACAGAAAACTCTACAACCTAATTAAGGCATACATGCTTTCCAGACTCAGTTTATGAGAAGCTCCAAGTCACATCTTATCAGTCATCTCAAATGGCCACTGATAATGAAAACCATAAACAGTGTGGAAAATAACATGATTAGCATTACATTAGAGAAGCCAGAAGGGTTTACAGCAGAATTTAAAGCATTATTCGAACTTCCATTGTTGTTGCAAGATTGATTTTTCTGTTTCTCCAGCCCTAGCTTAATGCTAGCTAAGGAGAAGCCTGACAATATAGACAGATGTTCTTTGCAGCAGACAGGCACTGTAGACCTTATTTCAGAAATATGTGGCTTTTAAAAGTGAAGCTGCTATCCCAATTCTGACCTGAAGAGCCCCTGTTGCTCCCACCAAGTTACTCTTCTAAGATGAGACATCAGGGAAAGAAAAGCAAGCCGATTCTCCTTAAACTTCACAAATAACAGCATTCTCTAATCACTGGGTTCTTGACTATGGGAGGAAACAATGATATCTGTGATCTCTGCACAGCATACATCCCGGCGTGTTCAGGGAATGTCTGAGTACATCTCCTGAGCATGAGAGGCTGGTGACAAGTTTAGGTTGTAAATCCTTCAGACATTCACCACAGCTTTTGTTTTGATGTCTGTGCATCAAAGCTCATTAGCAGGAATGTAAGTAACTTAATGCACGCCGGAAAGTTAAGCAAAGGTCTAGTGGCACTTTAACATCCAACTGCAAAAAACTCACTCAGGGTCTCAGTTCCTTGGTAAGAGTGTTCTACCAGATCCTGCAATGTCCAAACAAACCCTTCTGGTACTCTGCATTCACTAATAAATTCCCTAAATCCATGGGCTAGATGTGTAAGTGTAATACAATTTCTAAAACTATTAAGAAACAATGTCATTTGGCTGTAACAGTTTAGCTGGAGCTGAGTCACTTGGTTAACACGCAGCAAAACAGAAAACGTGACGTTCCAGGGGAATTCTATGTTGCATGGATTATGTTCTTAATTTGCACTTGGTTCAGAGAGAAATCCCTTCCTTACTGCAAGCCACAAAGGATTTGCTCAATGCTGATGCTGGCAAAATTTCTGGTGGTCTTGGGGACCAAAAGCTGACCCAGCTTTTACTAGAAAGCACATCTACTGATAGTATTATTGGCAGCTCTGCTTTTGACTGAGGCTTTAGTCAGTAGTGCTGCTGCTACAGCTTGAAACTACAGCACCACTGGCACTTATCCCAGGAAGCTTGCCAGCTTCTGATGGATACTGACCACAGCAAAATGAGACTTCCCAGAAGAAACAGTGACTTGCTCATGTCCCAGAAGAAGCAGGGATTAGTTTTTGACATGATGATGTAAGTGGAGCATCTAGCTATTTTCAGCTGACACAGGAATGTGTGAGCTTGCTACTATGTGTAAACAAACAGATACATTTATATTTGCACTAAAAGTTTAAAGTTGTCCCTCTCACATTGGTGTAAGCACTTTGGTTCACTGATATGAAAGTATAACATGGGTGAGCAGTTAAAAAACTTCCTAAAAAACAAAATAAATCAAAACAGACTTGAGTATTTGAGTATTTGAGACATACTTTACAATGATGTAAGTTCTTCTAAGCACAGGATTCATAGTATCTAGAAGCAGAACAGCTGCAGTGTGATACCTGAGAGCAAATATGAAAATAAAAAAGGTAACCTTGGTTGAAACATATGCTAAAAATCTTATTGTGCAGACACATGAGTCATCTACATGCTTGGAAACTCTCTTGTGAAGACAGAGCCAACATTTCTAATGAAATGAATTTACACCACTTAGCAAATATTAAATGTGTAATACATCTGTTACAGAGGTCAGTGCTATTTACTCATTGTGATGCAGGTGCACCTGTAGACCCAAAGACTTAAACACCCAATCTACATGCAAGAGGATGCATAAATAAGGCAAAAACCCTTACTACATCATGTCCAAATGGAACAAGAACTCCCATCTCCCAGAGTCACCTAGCCCAAGTGGTCCCTCTCTCTGGGAACATTTCTTAATGCTCAAGAAACAAGTAAGCTGATCGATCCCCATCTGTCACAACAGTTCATGGTTGCCAGGGGAACAATCTGAAAAGCAGAGCCTGACTAATGGTATCAGGTAACACAGCCCTTTTCTGCAACAGAGAAGCCCAAAGCTTGCGCTTTCATTAGGGATGAAGTAAACACCCACGAAAAAGGAAACAAGATTTTTCCCTCCTAGTTTAGGCAAACCAGCTCCACAGAGGTCTCTGCAGTTTTCATTTAACTTCCAACAATGAAATCAGAGTTGACTCCATGTTTAACTCTGAGCATAAAAGCAAACATAGGTTAAAAAATTATATAAGTTAAGCAATCATGTCAGGTTTCCAGGCGTTCTGTTAATCACTTCCTTATCATAAGCATGTGGTGCACATACCACACACAGCATCCACCTATTACAGTAAAGCCAGAGCAGTTCTATTGAAGTTACGATTCCTCTCTTCCTCAGATTTCACGTTGTGATGGTTGCTATGATTAGACTTACCCAACAGCAAATACAACTTTTGTACTACACGGGAGGGAAAAGAAAGCTACTCTTTTAGATAATGGATCCATTAGACCCATGAGTAATCAGGGTATTTTTGCTCCTGCAAGGAGCCCCCATTGGTTTGATCAAACCTGATGGAAAGGTGCGTGTTTCTTCACACCTCTGCTGTCCCCAGGATTTTGCACACAGGTCAGTGCAAAGTTCACTCACTAATAACATACCGAAAGCAGCATTTTACTTTGGTTCTCCTCAGCAAACAACAGGCTTATGCCAAATAAGTAAGGTTCTCACTCACACCTAAGGACCAAAGCTAAAGGTGATCCCTTCTAAAGAAGATCAAAGGTCTATCCAGATACTTCCACACATCATCTCGTTTTCAAACCTTCTGCTCCTCTGGCATTCCTTTCCTTCCTGACTGAAATTATCTTCATTTTTTCAATAATGCAGCTTTGGATGTTTCACTCCCTGTCTCCCTTCCCCTATTCTGTTTCAAATATGTTTACTTCTGCCCTGAATTAACAGGGCCAGTTTCTAATTTAACTTTCCACTAATGTGAAAGAGGCTAAAGATTTTATTCATAATAAAATTTGCATTTATCTGTGCTACCATTGCCAGCTGCCCCACCTCCACTCCCCCTATCCTCTGAATGCTTCACACGTTTTCACACAGGTACAACCAGACTATTAACAATAGCTCTTTCCCAAATCCCTGCCATTATTTAGAGCTGACCACACCACTGCTACTGCCAGCTGCCCAGAACTTTGGGGCTAGTCTGTCAGCTTGTAAAAAGTCCCAGACCTGTGAGGTTGTGGCAACTGGAAGGTATTGCTATATTACAAGACTCATTAATCATTTTAAGAATCAGTCCATAGCAGAGCCAACATAAATAGTGGCTAGATATGCCAAACATTTATCATAAATACTAATAAAAAATCAGTAGGTCTTTTAAATTTACTGAAATTTTTGTAATATGGGTGCAGATTTTTTTCCTCCCATCATAAGATATAGAATAAAGTATCTATATCAAGACACTTGCCAGTCACTTGTGTTGCTTGCTGAAAAAAGGCCCAGTCTTTGCAAGTTTTCTTATATTGTCTTCACTTGAGCTCATAGTCCATCCCACTTAACAGCAATTGTGCCCACATTTCATACAGTCATCAATCAGCAGGATTATTTCATTCACCTGTTTAGGCTGCCCTACAGACTCCCTGTGTGATGAGATGGCATAGATAGTTAGAACCACTTATAGCTCAGGAGAAAACATGCTAATTAAAATAAATGCAAATTCTGCACTGGCAGAGATGTGGGAAGCAGTCCAGGAAAGATGTCACTCTTGTCATCCCTCATTAGGAGATTGCCCCTTCAAAGGACCGAGTTTCTGGAATCCCCACTAATCTGGAATCCCCGTTAATGCCGTTGCGTAAATGGTTGATGGCAGGGTCACACCCTGGGTACTGCAGAAGCACCACCCGTCACCTGCTCCCTGTGGCACACCGGTTTGGAATAATAACTCTCACCTAATCAAAAGGTGTAGGTCCACACGTCAAGCCTGTAAGTGCACCCTTGAGCACCTGCACTGGCACTCAGCCAAACGAATTCACCCAGAGCTGTCTAAAGTTATACAACTGTTTACATACTTCATGAAAACATTTTATCTTCTTTTATGAGACATTATCTGCTTGTCTGTGACAATATACGTGCTTCACTCCCAGCCCATTTCTAAGTCATCCAGAGTGAAGAGCTTAAGTGGAAAGCCCTACTTTCGTTTACAATCTGAGCAACTGCTTCTACGAATTGAAGTTCAGAGAAACTAAGGTATTTTCTAGATTTGTCTTACTTTAACAGGCTTCTCCAGCAAGAACTCATAACACAGGTGAGTGAGATTCTAGATCAGTTTTGTAAACAGATGCCCAAATTCATGTCAGTGACCCTTCTCCACAGTTAGGACAAGCAATTCACAGGTCTAATGTTTCCAAATGCCACAGGTGGCAATGGGTAAATTCCTTTTATTTTTTTCACCCTAGATTAGTCTAATCATCCCAGGCTCCTGAGGAGAGCTCTCGAAGTGGTGTGGCAGCCGTCCATGTTTTTAAGCCATGCACACCCCCTCTGGATGGAAGCAGACTGGGTGTCCTCCCCAGGTCACTGGCACCCCAAGTCCAGCAGACCAGAGCCAGGCCAGCCCTCGATGAGGTGGCTGGGCCTGGGCCCCTGGGCATAGAGGTGCCAGCGTGCTGACCCACACCCTGCCCAGGGAGGAGTCGGGCAGCCCCTCACTGCCACCCCACGCACTGTGGCCTCGCCTTTGTGTGAGCTCCACCGTGTTTACTCTCCCACTTCCTTGTTCCACTCCAGTGCGAGGGCCATAAACCGCCCGGCTGGCACGGCCGAGCCCTTGGTGGCAGGGGCAGGAGGAAGAGGAGGGAGGGGGATGGCGGTCATCCCCTGGCTCTGTGCTGGGAGGGCACCCCAGGTGCCGCCGTGGTGGTTGGGAGCGCAGCCGTTCCCCTAGGGCTGGTGCCACCGTCCACGCTGGTCTCTCATGTCCACTGTCCACCCTCATGCCGTGGTCCAGGGGCCCACCAGGAGGGAACAGGACCTATTTCCCCTTCTTCTCAGACTTCAGGGGCCACAATGTGACGGCCCTGCGCATCGGCGAGTCATCTGCCCTGGTCTTCATCTTCTTGCTGTCCTTGGCGGGAAACATCTGGGGCATCTCCCTGCTGGTGAGGCGGCACCGCCGGCTCTGCACCGCCAACTGCCTCGTCCTCAACCTCTTCTGCGCCGACCTGCTCTTCATCACCGCCATGCCCTTCATCGCCGTCGTGCGCTGGACCGAGTCCTGGGTGCTGGGCGACGTCGTCTGCCACCTGCTCTTCTATGTGGTGAGCCTTAGCGGCACCGTCGTCATCCTCTCCCTGTCGGCCGTCAGCCTGGAGCGCGTCGTTAGCATCGCCCGGCTGCGCCACGCCGCCTTCCGCCGCCGCAAGGTGCTGGCCGCCGCCCTGATCCTCATCTGGGGCTTCGCCGCCCTCGCCACCCTCCCGCTCTGCTGCTTCTTCACCGTGGTGC
>VZRS01004464.1:0-102748 GCA_013398055.1 Ifrita kowaldi | reverse complement strand
AGCCGCCGGGCAGCGGGGCCGTGCGGGCCGGGAGCGGCGGCGGGACCCGGGCGGGCATGGCGTGCGCTGCCTGCCAGCATCTGCGGCCGTGTTTTGAGCGCTTTTTTAACACAAGCCGACAATTAGCCCATCGACGCTCGCGGCTTGATGGAAAAAAAATGAGATGTAGATGCTATTCTGATGAGTTGCAGATACATAAGGATTGCCTTCTTGTGACAAGAGATTAGATAGCATCCACTGATCTGCACTTGGAGGAAATTATTTTCTTCCCTGTGGAAGCAAAGGTACTCATAAAATATTTAAGTACTTTGAAAGAATAAAGCCTGCTCTAGCACTGCGATGATCATCTTTTCTCCTTTGGAATGCCATTCAAGGCATTGTGATAGCGTTTTTGGCCCTGGGCGTGCGTCTGTAGAATGATATGTGGGATGGGACAGTTTCTGTAAACTGAACGGAGACAGATTAAATATGCTGTGATTTCCTATGATTAATTTCCTCTGGGAATTACTTTATGTCCAGATGTTGAGCAGTCTGTCTTGCTGAACTCTGCTGATATGGAAGCTCCTCAACTTTAAATTTGCAGGAACGGAGAAAAAGTTAAATATAAACACTGCAAACAATCTCCCTTCACTCTTTGATTATCACTTTTTTAAACACTTTGTCACCTTCATGTAAGTGTTCTGTTCTGTTGGCTTTTTTTTTTCCTTTGTCTGATGGAGGTCAGGAAGGCTGGCTGAATAGAGAGAGTAATGCAGCTGGGGATTCAAAGAATTTTGTCAAAACATCAAGAATCTGGATGTTGTTTGTAATGGATGAGATAAAAACGCTTTCTTTAATTCTTTTGAAGAGAAACCTTCTGACTTGTAAGTTGTTACCAAACTTTGGCATGACAGTGCATTGTTTGGAGAGTGGTTCTGACATATGGCTATTTCCCGTATTTAAACTGACTTTTGAAAAAAACGGTGGGTTCATCCTGGACTGTGTTTCATCTGCTGTCATGGACTTGATAGGCAAAATTTCTTCAAAATTCTGATGATAACATACAAGCCAGAAAAGATCCAGGTTTTGAAAATGAACTGGAAAAGTCTATGTTTGGTTGTCGGTGAGAGCTTGGAAGCTTCCTCAAATGCCTGGAATGAAACCCAAGGCATGAGGAGTTGCAGAAATTGATTTTGCAGTACCATTTCCAGTTCTTGCAATTGCAGGGAGAAGGTGTTTAATGTATATTGATACCATAGTATCTCCTTGATTCTCCTAACAGGACAGTGTTCATGTTAGCACTGCTTTTCTCAGCTTTGCAGGCAGAATGGAATTGAGATACAAGAGATAGTTTTTACTTTAGCTAGAAAGCAAAGAAAAACTGTGAAATCCTGTTTTTTTCTTTAGAAAATTCTGAACTGGGGAGTCAGATATGGAATACATGCAGATAGGAGGTTTTCTACAAGTAAATTCTGCTAGCTTCTAGCACTTGTGAGATTGTAAAAGGACACAATGGCACTTCCCCATCTTTGAAGGATATGCTACATAATGTAGTAAAAATTGATTCTTTTATGACCAAGAGACTGCAATTTGAGAAAGGGAAGTTGTTTGTGACTGAGGGATGGAGCTTCAAGTCTGCTAGCTGGGAGCTGGGGTTGGGTGTGTGTATCTACTCTAAGGTGCATATCTTCACTGCGCTAATTGAGCCTGCGGGGGCCTTTCATTGTGTGTTAGGTTTATGATGCTCTTACTGAATGCCTGCGCGTCTTCCGTTCCTGTATTGATCCTTGTGTATCCATGCATTTTCGAGGAACTGGTCTACTGAGAGCAGCTTCCTTCAGTGCACAGTGCTAATGCATCCCTGGATCACAGTCCAGCTAGGGCATTGCATGGGGCAGGACAGTATGTGATTAGGTGACTTTAAACTGTAACCATGTAATAATGCATGCAAATAAGGGTGGGAAGAGAGTTGTTTAAATGACTTCATGTATGTCTGTTGTGCAGTTATACATGCATGAAAATATTTAAAAATACTAAAATAAATTGCAAATGCTTAGTTCTGTCTTGTAGTTTAGTTTCTCTGACTCTACTGCCAAAAAGCTGGGAGACTGTTTTTGTTCTACAGGTGCATTTGTAGGTAGAATGATCTTTTTAGTTAAAGTTGTGTTTGACCTTCAAAAAACCCTTATATTTTAAATTAGTATATATAATTTTTTATCATATATTATGTCAAAACAAGCTTGTCCTAGAGGTTTCAGATAAAAGCCACAATTATATTTTAGTAGATCTTTGACATAATTAGATTGCAGATGGGGAGACCTGTGTTTGGGAGTGCATCTGTGCTGCATCACTGAAATTGAAGTGTCTCCTGCCGGCTCTTAGAATGTGGGTGAGAAGTAAGGGAGTGGGTGGATATTAAAGAGGCTGACTAGTCGTTCTTGTATCTTAATGCCTCTGCGTGGAGTATTCCCAGTTACTCCCTCTTCTTTGGGTTTGGTACAGCATGGCTGCACTGCTTTGTTGCAGTGACTCTGGTACTTTTCGAAGTACATGAGAAGTTAATTCACTCCACTAACCCAGGAGAACACTATTTCTTTTCTTTTTGTTTTGCTCTTTTTTTTTCCTTCCTCCCTTGGATTAGCAAATTGAATTATCTTATTGTGTGGCCACATGAGTGCCAGAGCAAGTACACAGAATGGGATGGCAGTGTCAAGCCAGGAAGAGGGGAATACTCATTTTTCCAGTAGCAAAGATACATTTAATCTACTTTACTGTCCTATATGGATGTCCCCTGCACCACTGCAGGCTACTGTGGTCAGAGAGGAGGTGGGTTATGTATAAATACAAGAAAATGAAAAATTTAGTCTTTATTTGAGGTCCTTGATATGTAAAATGTCCACAGCCACAGTCTGAACATTCAGAACCTATCACTGGAAGAAAAAAATGTTTCTCTGGAAAGTAAACGTGAAAGGAGGGAGGACAAGTAGTTCTGTTAAGCGTTGTGGCCTTTCTACTAGGATAAGCAGGATTTTTGTTCCAGGCTAATGTTGGTATCTTCTCCTTTATGGAATTTAAGGATGTAAATTTTCAAGTATTTCCATAGTTTTATCTCTCCTATTTACTAGTTTTGAAGTGTATGGGTTTTGTGAATTGTAGGAAGGTGCTAGTAAGTAGGGGTTTAGAGAAATGGTGGGTTTTTTAATTCAAAACAGAGATTAAAACATAGTTTTTCTTTTTGTTCTCTGAATAGAATGTGATAAATTTTTCACACGTGGGCCCAGCAAATCTGTCAGCTTTGTTTCTTCTTCTCTTTTTCACCTCTGAGAAACTGTTACTGAAAAAATAGACTTTTCCTTAGCTAGGTGCTTTTCAGAGCTTCATCATCATCCACTGGTGAGTTTAGTGGGCTGATACAGATGCAACAACTGCAGCCCTCTTACTGTCTAGCTTCTTTGGTTGGTTCTGATGCTTTTATTGCAAGGTTTGGTGTTCTTGTAATAGGGTCCTCTGTTTTCTTGTTTCCATTATTTTCAACTAAAATGTTTTGTATTCTGATCTAGTCAGTGAAATTTAAGAGGGTATTGTCCTTGACAAATAGCTGAGTCTTCTGAAGTCTGTGTGGTGCATTTTCCAGATCTCATTTTGTACTACATTCCAAATAAAATTCTGGTTCTGCTCGTTTTGTTTCTTTCCAGGAAGAACTGCAATTATTGAGCTTTTCAGAGACAAAATAACAGAAGTGGTGCCACTCCCTGCCATTTCCAAGATGTTTCTTTGTGCATGGAGTATTTAGTTAGTCTTCAGCTGTGGTATATGAAAAACTTGTAATCAATCCATTAGCAAGTCATTATGGTCTGAAAGTAGTAATACGCTCAATGCGTTAAATCAGATGTACTTGCAACTTTTTCCTCAAAATTACATGCCCAAATAATTTTGTTGATGATGTTTCTATTCATTTGCAAATATTTGGCCATCTAAATATGCATTCTATTCTGTGTTCAAAACCAAAGCCTTTTCAATTTTGTCTCATTTGTCTTCTCGAAGTGGATTGCATTTCAGAATTAGGAAGAAAAATGCAGGCAGTTAAAGTGTCGTGATACCTTTTCAGTTTTCTCATGAACATACATTTTTCCTGCTTATATTAATTCTACCTGCTCTCCTCTCTGCCCTGTGACCTAGCTGATTACTTAGTCCTGTGGAACTCTATCATCGCAGGAATCTTGATGTCAGGAATTATTCTACTTAACTTTATAATTTAATTTAATAAACAGAAAACACTTCATGGATGATATTGTAGTTTTACTTCTTTTTCTTTTTTCCTTTGAAATTTTCCTAAAAATGGCCACATAGATGGACCTCTGTTCTGACTTACACTCAGTATCTTTTCTCCGAGAATAGGTATAACCTGGTGCCAAGGCAGAGTTGAAAAAGGTGCAAGCAATATTTGGTAGTTTCTGCTGAGGCATTGCTAGCCTCCCGTCTATTTTCTGCTTCAAACTTTTGAGTCAGATGTAGTTTCTATTAAGAATTGTTCCTTTGACTTGATCTTAATTTCTTCAACTGAGTCTTGAAAAGGCAATTCAATAAAAATGGCCTAATTTTTTATTCATGTTCAGCTATAGATCAGCTTAATTCAATAATTAAAGTCTTGATTTTTTACAAATTTTTTTTATTGCAAAAAAGCTGTCCCAGTTTTCTGAGATTAATGATGATTACTCTTCTGGCCATCCATCTCCTCTGTCTTAAAATGGTCACGTTTTCTTTTTATTGTACTTGGTTTCCAGACGGGATAGTCAGGTAGAATGAGGGTGAGACCCTTCTCGTAGGAATGACTTTTTGAGGTGATTCACCAGTCAAAAACACACCTTGAATTTTAGCTTTAAGTCGACTGTGAAACTGGCTATTAAAAATATTTCTTTTAATTTTAAGCAGAAATTATTCAGGAAGCCTTTGAGGAACCACTGAGAACTCAGAACCTGTTGTTTAGCTTTTGCATTAGCAGAGAGTTTTGAAGAATGATGGCAACTTGTTGACATAAGAATTATGAAACCGGTACATTTTTTTCATGTTACAGATAGTATTGCCCTCGGTGGTCATTTTGTGTTTGTTTTACTTTTACAGTTCTTATTGATGAACATAATAGAAGGTCTTTTTCAAAAACTGTTTTTCTTCTAAATATTGCTCAGTCATCATGCTCTCATAGCCATTTAAACATCATGCTGATTATTTTATTGGGCCAGAATGGTGATAATTGGGTAGAGCCTTTATTGTGATGAAGTCATTGTAGACTTGAATCTTTAACAGACTTTGTGAAATTAATTAGTTCTAAGTATGCCATAATTCCTGCCTGTTTGTTTAAATAAATGCTTTTAGTTCCAACTATTAGCATTTTGGTCACAAATTCTGTAGCATATTTTTTAATTAATCAAATCTCAGTTAATAAGCTTTTAAATTCACCTTGTGATCTCTTTTTAGACAAGGTCCAGTCCTAATATATTACAAGGAGTCCTATGCCTAACTGATGCTGAGTGTTCTTCTGAGAGGTGCAATTGCATGCCCACTATCAGTCCTACAGACACATATTATGTAGCATATCAGACAGAGGCATGAACTCATCAGGGTCTGAAATGAAGATTGGAAGCATATGGGTGTTTTTCATCTGAAAACAGATTCCTAATGTAGAGAATTGTCTCCAGTTGTTTTATGGGGAGCTGCAGTGAGGCTTCTGATGAATATGCTTTTTTTTTTGGTTTTTCTTCTTCTTCTGTAGGTAGTACTGTGTGGCTTTGTTCTCTTCAGTTTTTGTCCTAGTTGGAGAACAGTAAGAAAGATAATGTGTCTGGCACAGAACTGGAATTAGTGAAAAGGAATAGTTGGATATAGTCAGTAGGAGTATTATGAAAAAGAATAGATATTTAAAAGAAAAACCGTACACAACACCGAAACAAAACTAGAAAAAAGAACACCAAGAATGAGCAATGGAAAAATACATTCACACAAAAAAATACCAGGTTGAACTAAAGCTTGGTCATAGATTGAGTCAATCACTTGAAGGCCCAGATATGTCACAAACTTTTTTAAAATTCTTTTCTAGATTTGGCAATAACAATATTTGAAATAAGGTAGCCATTGCAGAAAATGTATAATTGTTTCCATGATCGTAGTTTGCCACTTTGTGCTGAATCTTTATACCCTGTTTGTTTTGTTGGCTCTTTTTCTCGTTCCAAATTTTATTTTTGGCTTCCTTGAGCATGGGTGAGTTTCTGTCTGTCCCAGGTCTTAGTGCAGTCAGTGTATCTTCAGGTGCTGCGGATGACTGCTGTGTATAGCAGGATCTGTTGTTACAGAACAATACAAAGCCCAATATAATTCTGTTGCATTATATTCTGTAACTTGCTGTAGGAAGTTTATTGCTTGTCATTAACCAATCTTGTCTTTTTCTGTTTTCCTGTAATGACTATTACTTTCTCCAGTATTTGCAACTTCTAGATGACATGTAATTGTCTTGCAAACTGGGTGTGTATTTTTTCTACCATCCCTTAAACAAACACACCTTGCTTTTCTCCATTTTTGATTGCATTTTCTTTAGTACTCTTTATTGGCAACTTCAGCTGTCAGAGTGAAACGTGTTAGGTGTTGTGTTGTTGAAGCTGCAAATAGCAACAGTCAACTTCCCCCTTAGGGCAGACTGATACTCCAGAGTCTGGTTTGCATTGAACTCTTGGAGGATTGTCATTGCACGTGGATTGTTTCAAAATGCTGCCTGGTTACTTGCTTTGAGGAGGTCACGGTTTGTAACAGAACTAGGAACTCATTTATGCAACAGTCACCTTTCAATACCTGCACGTAGTTGAAGTGGTTTAAAGGTTTTTTTTGCTCATCATGGCTTGAATTCTGGTTTGTTAAGAAGCGAAAAGTTTCTTTCTGCCAGAGTTTCTGATGTTGCTTTTGGTCTCAAATTTTACTTACCTTATTTATGTACCCCATACGATAACCATTTTCAGTTGGTGTGGTTAATATGACTGAGCATTTACTTAAATGTCTAACAAGATGAATTTCTTTTGATGTTGTCTGGACAATCTATAGCATATAGTGAAGTCTTTTGAAATGTAGCAGTAAAAATAACGATGAACCATCAAGACATGAGAGTGAACTAGGAAGTCATGAGTCATTCCTTGTCCAGTTGAGGCAAATGGAACCCTTTAATTTCATAAAAAAAGTATGAATATTATCAAATGTACTACTATTTTTGTAGCATAGTTAATGAAATTACTTTGAACAGCACTGTGGGACAAGACTAGTTTTAAGAGATTAAGATCTTTGAGTTCTTGGATTTTGTGAGTCTTTCCCTTGGTGCAGTTTCATTCCAAAACCAAGAAAAGCATTATGCCTTGCTATTTTTATCTACTGTGGTTTTTGAGGGGCAATGCCATTGACCTACAAAAAATTGTATTCAATAATATCCATGTATTGTTTTATTTATGTAGTTATTTCCATAGGAATTCTTCCTTTCTTTCTGTTCAATATACTTACTCACATTAGGGGTCACTGATCTAAAACAGATTTAGAAGACCAGCTGCATTATTGCATCATGAGGTGAGAGACTAAAGATTTGATCATTGGGTGTGTTATAAAACATGGTTGAACAAGTGAAAACAAAATCACACACTGAAACATTTCACAAAGTATATAGTTTTAATCTGTAACGGATAAATACGAAAACCTACTTTATATTTGAATAGTAATTATGGTGAAGCACTGGAACAGGTTACCTAGGGAAGTGGTGGATGCCCCATCCCTGGAAGTGTTAAAGGCCAGGTTGGGTGGGGCCCTGAGCAACGTGCTGTAGTGGAAGGTGCCCCTGCCCACAGCAGGGGGATTGGAACTCGATGATCTTTGAGGTCCCTTCCAACCCAAGCCATTCTGTGATTCTGTATTAATGGTCCTTACAGTTCCTATAGATTTGTCTAAATACAGGAAGTCCTGTGAGGCTTAGGGGGGTTTCATGTAATTGCCTTGTGTTCTCGTAGCAGCCTAAGCAGAACTTGCTGCTGCCTGTACTCATCCTGCCCTGTTCTTCCCTTTTCTCCCAGCCCCAGCTGCACAGCCTCACCTCTTTTGCTTTGGTCCTACTTTGGTATGTAGGTTCTGGGAACCATTCATTTGTTAATGGGAGTGGAGAAGAGCACAAGAGTTACTCTGTCGCTAGTTGAACATTGAAATAGGCCAGCTCAGCTGCACAGGCACGTGAGTCCTGCAGCCAAGGCCAAGGGAGGAGTCGTGACTTTGTGGCTGAGGTGGGGTGAGAGGGCTGGGATCTTGACAGCAGAGAAGCTGGCTTGAGTTAATGTGGAACTGCAGCTTCTTCGCTGTAGCATTTATATGGTGAGGCTTAAAACTGCTCATTTGCTTGTCCATTGAATCTTCAACACTAAGGTTGAAAGTAAGTCAATACAGTGAAGTTCTGGACATGCAAGCAACTTTTGACATGGTAATCTGTGTATTAGTGGTGTATATTTTAATTTTGCATTGTAACTCCTACTCCATGGCAGATGCAGGGAACACAAGGTACTTCACACGAAGGAGGCTGCTTGAGATTTGCTGCAATGCAAGTGTGTATGCAGGAGCTGCTAGTAAGGAAGAGATGCCACATTACAAATTTCACATGCCATACTGCTCCTATATTTACATCTTAAAATTTAGTTTAAGCTAACTTCCCCATTTCAGCTAGTAAAACTTTGGCACAGGGTGCTTCATTCTCATAAATTCTGGATACACTGGCATTTTACCAAATATTAAAAGCTGTGCAGAATCTGAAAATAAAAAGTGTTTTCTTTCTCTCTAACCAAACCTGCAAAAATATCTGAAAAGCACTTTGAACTTGAGGATAACATTTGAACAAAAATCAGTCTTTGGAGCTCTGTTGTTCATAGAGTTAACTACTTAGAATGAAAATACAAATAATTAAGAATTATTGTTTTGTCACAATTATTCAGTATTCTTTTATTTTTCAGCTGCCTTTCTGTCTGCAAAAGATTGCAGGTTGATAGTTACTGGTATATTCTAGACCAGCTGTTTTCTAACTGTAGAGTTCAACTTCTATGGATGTATTGGTGGACACAGTTGGACCATTATTAATGTAACATTTCTTTAATCCATTATAGTGCTTGTGTGTTTATCTTGCAATGCCATGAGAATGCACTCATTTTATTGAAAATGCTTGTGTGCCTGAATGGAGTGGCCCTTAACCTGTTCATCTTGGGGACCAAGTACAGGAAATGTTTGTATTTTTCTCTCCCTCCCTCTAGCTTGCAGTAGTACATGGCTTGTGCATTCAAGGCTAAAGGGAAAAAAAAAAACCCTTCTGAAATTCTGGCAATGTTGGGAAAGTGCTTTGCCTTTGATTTGAAGTAAAGCAATCCTATTAAGATAAAATAGAGGGAAAAACATATGCAGGAGAACAGGTAATGTCTGGTTTCTTAGGGAGGTATCCTGTATCCCAAACTGTACTGAACCTCAACATGCACATGAGCTTGCTCTTGTTCTGTGGGGAAAATAATTTGTTCTGTTCCCCGCAATGTTCAGTGGGAGAATAACTTGAGTGGCAAATGCCCTGCAAAGGCAGTGAGAGCACAAAGGTGCCATGTGAGCACAGGTCGGCCAGCAGGCTGTAAGGAGCTGGGAATTGTCGAACTTGTAGCACTGTCTTTCTAGCGGGACAATGAACTTGTGCTTTTGAACTCCTTCTGCTCAGCTCTCCGTTTTCCTGAAACTTTTAGGAGCTTTGTATCTCTGAAGTCTCCAGCTCTCTAAAGCTTGCTGTTGGGAGGAGCGATTGGTGGAAACAAAGTATGTGCTTAAGCCTTATTTCCTCAGGTAACTGAAAATGGTTTCAGTAAGAGTTTTAGTTGCTAGCTGTGTGGTAGAAGGAGAATGCATTTTAAAAAACCCCTGATGCACAGGAACTTCCACCTGAACATGAGGAAGAACTTTACTGTGCAGGTACCACACACTGGAACAGATTGCCACAACAGAGAGGCTGTGGAGTCTCCCTCACTGGAGATACTCAAGAACCATCTGGACACAATCCTGTGCCATGTGCTCTAGGATGGCTCTGCACGAGCAGCGAGGTTGGACCAGATGAGCCACTCTAAGTCCTTCCAACCTTACCCATTCTGAGATTCTATGAAACATAGAATAATTTAAAGAATACAGGATGTGAATTGTTCCAGCCTTTAAAAGTGGAACTCGTAATGATCTGTCTTAATCAACTTCTTATGCTCTTGTCCATATTTAGTTCCATCTTAAAATGTTGTAAAATATTTTTGGTAAACCAGAAGATTATTTCTCTATTGCAGCAGCATGGTGAGTGTTGCTTAACATAGCTTTTTATGCAGCTGAGCTTAACTGAGTTTGAAGTCTAATCCCTTTGTTGGAGACATAAAATGAGTAACTTCTGTAGTGACTGTGGGTAGTTCTTAAAGTAATCAAAATCCAAGCCTTCAAACTTGTTCACTAAAATGCAAACAAAAAGCATGACTTGATCCCTTTTCATGGATGGGGTTACAGTACCACTTCCTCTTGTTTGGTTTGGTGCCTGGAGAAGTATGTGTAGTTTGGAGTTCTTCCCATTTAGCCTTCCGTTTCACATCTTTTCCTTTTTTTTAATTTTTTTTTTTTTAAGGAGACAGAATTACTGAACTTACAGCAGAAAATCTATATAGATTTCCTCCCATGAAGTAACTTGAATTCCAGATTTCTGTCTGTTGAAAGACACACTTGCATTCATTTAATAGCCTTTAAAAATATTTGTAGTATGATACTAATAAAAGCGTTTTCCAGTGGTCTCCAAGTATTCTGAAATTAATGAGATTTTCGCTGTAGCATTCTGCAAAATACATGCTAATGTACCAAATCAAGTTTAAGTCCCCAGTCATTCTTTAACCAGCTTATCAAGTCCACATGAAAATAGTCTGCTTTCTTAGCAGTGATGACTTCTGATTGTGATTTAGTTGAGGAGTTGTAATCTACCTGCTCAAACAAGTTCTTGCGTAAAAATGTCGAGCTCTATATTCACTCCATGTGTTAATTCTGAAAATTTATTTTGATAATTCACTTGTAGCTGTTTAATCACATTTAGTAAATAAGAGAGTAAAAGAAATAGAATTAAGACTCACTGTGCTAGTAGCCGTATTCCTGTTTGTTGGCTGCATACAAGGACGGAGTGAGTAGGCACCACAAGCAGATGTGGAATAGCTTCTCTGCAGGGAAGCCATTTACTACATACTAATTACAGACTGGTTTAAAGTCTTTGCAATAAGTAGAATTGATCATTAAAACCACGGGTATTCTTAGCATTTGTGCAAATATCTTACCCTGCTTTCTGTCTTGCTAAATTCCTAATACTGTCATTTTGACAGCTGTTTGCATATGATCATACATTGAAAAAGTGTTTGTTACATTTGGTACCTTTCAGTTTCATTTCATGGGAAGGAGAGAGATAGGAGGACATAAACATTAAAGAAATGCCATACTCCAAACTGCAAGATTAGATTTCTTTTGAATTATTTGGCTTCTGATTAAAGAACCGAACAAATAATTAAAATGTAAGGCATTTTAAGACTTGTTCTACTCTGTTTTTATATGCATCTTCAGGAAGAGGACTTCCCATCAGGAAAAGATCTAAAAGTAAAGTTCAGTGTTTTTGTCTGGTACTGGAAAATGCTGAAAAAAAAATCTGATCTCTTTACATCAGAGCTACTATGCTAATTTTTAAATAATTTTGATTTTAAGCTGGTCATGATGTTAATTACTTCATAGAATACCCATGTAGCTCAACATAATTATGGCACAGAATTATTTTTATGCTTTGTGCATGCACACATGCTCTGCCTCTCTTCAGACAGTGTAGATTGCCTAGAGCAAACATCTCTTACAGCTTTAAGACAAAAGTTTGAGCTTTTGCTTGCTTTGTAAAATAAGTTCATCCAACTTTTTTTTTCTTTTTTTTTTTTTAATGTAGGGCTTGTGTTACTGTTCTTGGAACAAACAACTCAGTGTATTTCCAAGAAAAATACATCTGTGGCTGTTGAGGGTAATTGTAAAAAGCTCCAAAGCATTCCATAAGGGAGAGGATAGAATGTATCAAATATTTTGCGTGCAGCATGATAAATGTTTTTTATGTTACAGTGGAGATGTAGCAAAGAATAATAATTGAACACCTTTTTGAAGTTATGTATCTGTAATACTACAACTGGATGTGGAGATCAGTAACATTGATATCAAGAATTGTTCTCCATCACTTCCACTTTCATATTCTTGTACTCATGCATTGTGTCAAGAAGTAAAATGGAATTGAAAGGAGAAAGGTAGATGTTAAAACTACTTCAGTGCATGCTTTTCTTTGGAAAGTAAGCTTATCTTCATACCCACAAAATAAATAATTCCTTGTATGAAGGATGAAAAAATTTGCATTGCCTTGAATATAATTTAATCTTACTAAGTATCTTGAGTCGTGAGCTAAACCTCATATATTTCACAATTTTGGGGAAAGTGAAATCACCACCCTTGGGAGGTTAAGAGGTCCAGTTTTATTTGCAAAATGCTGTTTGTTTTTTCAGTAGTGCTCAGGGCTGTGGTCAGTACAAATGTGGCCGGTGCAAATAAAACCACCTCATCTCACACAACCTACAAAATCACTTGAAATATGCCAGGATGGAGGCACTGAGAATAGGAAGTGGAAGAGGAGGGCTTGACTGCATCTTTTAAGATTGCATTCTGCCTGAATGCAATGCCCAATTTGTATTTGTTTATTTATTTATTTTCCTGTTTGCTTATCTCAGCAATAGTATAGTGTGATATGGAATAGAGGGAAAGGAAGTATTTCTGTAGCTTTCATCACAGGGAGCTTTTTCCCAAAGATGACTTCGTTATGATTTCCTTGGCTTGCTTGCCACAATCGTTCCTAAAGGCTACTTATCAGATGTACTATTTTATTAGCATGCTTGGTATGCTAATCTCTCCATAGATGACCTCTTTTGACCATGTGAAATAAGGAAATTTTAAAATAATTTCTTTTATGCAATTCCTTAATCTGAATGAGAGTGATGGACAAAAAATGAACACTTGATTGTTTGAACATAAATTAAGCTACTCTTGTAAGCAGTTATTAGCCTTTATTTTAGCTGTTTATTGAAAGCAGCTTTTGAAAAGTATTGCCATTTAGTGTAGGGAGGCTGCAGAGAAGTGCATTCATAAGAAATGATTTTTTTGTTAATGATTGTAAAGATTGGGAATGCGAAATGAGCTGTTTCTTTAATAAATGCAAAATGTCATTATTGTCTGTTATCAAATAATCAAACAGGATCATTCTTTTAAGTCTTAACAGCTTTATCCTAGTGGCTAGTAACAGAGTAGGTTTTAATGTTTAGATAGGACAACCTAAAAGGAAAAATTAAATCTTCAGGTACTTCTCATTACTGTAAGAACATGCATAAAAAGGCTTACGATTGTTGTGTAAGACTGTATTCATGTACAGGACCAGTCCTAAGCAAAGTTTTCTAATCAGTCTTTTAAGGATTTACTTGTTTATCAGTGTTCTCTGTAAAGATAACCCAGTATTTTATTTTTTTTGTCAAGTTGGTGTAGGAGTTTGATTCAGTCTGCTGTTCTTAATACAATTTGATCTCTTAGGTTCTACTCGGGATTGTGATATGTGATTTCTTTTCCCCCTTAATAGCTTCTCAATTTTTGGGGCTTGTTTTGTGGGGGCTGGGTAGTGGCTTAGCCACTTCACCTGCCAGTTCCCTCAGGACCTGCATGTCTCTCATCAGGTCCAATGCACATGTGCACCTTCAGGTTCTTTAGGTGGTCTTGACCCTGGTCTCCTACAGTGGATAGTTCTTCATTGTCCCAGTCCCTGTCTTTGCCTTCCATGACTTGGGCAGTGTGGCTGGAGCTTTTGCTGGTGAAGAACGGGGCAAAAAAATGGTTGAGTGCCTCAGCCTTCTCTATATCCCAGGTAACTAGGTCACTCTTTTCCTTCCGGAGAGAGCCCACATTTTCTCTAGTATTTCTTTTATCTCAGCATATCCAAAGAAACTTTTCCTGTTGCCCTTGACATCACTGGCCAGATTATTCTATCTATTATTATTCTATGCTAGCTTTCCTTGCCCGATCTGTGGCTGTTCATATTCTCTTTCTGCCCAGCTACTTGTCCTTGCTTCAGTCTTCTGTAGGCTTCCTTTTTGAGTGAGTTTGAGTTTGTCCAGAAACTACTTTTCATCTATGCAGGCCTCCTGGCAAATACGCACAAATTCCTCTGTGTTGGGATGCATCACTTCTGAACTTGGAGGATGTGATCCTTGAATATTAATGAGCTTTCTTGAACCCCTCTTCTCGTCAGGGCTATATCCTAGTCTAAGGAATATACTGAGGATCTGTGAAGAGGCCAAAGTCTGCTTTGCTTAAGTGCAGGGTAGTGAGCTTGCTGTCCATCCTCCTTGCTACCCTAAGGATCTCAAACTCCTCCATGGAGTCACTGCAGCCAAGGCTGTCCTTGAACTTCACATTCCTCACCAGCCCCTCCTTGTTGGTGAGAACAAGATCCACCAGCCCCTCTTTGGTGGGTCCTCTAGCGCTTGGAGAATGAAGTTATGATCAAGGCGTTCCAGGAGCTTCCTGTGCAGCTTATACCCTGCCATGTTATCCGTCCAGTAGATACTGGGTTGGTTGAAGTCCTCCATGAGAACCAAGACTTGTGAATGTGAGGACGCTCCTGTCTGTCCATTGAGGGCCTTATCTGCTCAGTCCTTCAGGTTAGGTGACCAGCAGACAGCAACTATAATGACAAGTGTCCCTGCCCTCCTTTTAAACCTGATCCATAAGCTCTCAGTCAGCTCCTCATCCATCCCCAGGTGGAACTCCATGCTGGTTACTGATATGGAGGGTGATACCCTGTCCTTTCTGCCTTGCCTATCATTCCTAAAGATCCTGTATCTTTCCCTTCCAACACTCCAGTCCCTCCATGTCTCTCTGATGCCTTCCTGTCAATTGTAGTTCAAATGTCTCTTCAGCAGCTTGGCAAACCTGTGTCCAAAGATACTCTTCCCCTTCTCTGATAGATGAACCCCAGCAGTCCCCGAGCAGACCAGGTTTTTCAAAGTAAGTCCCATGGTCTAAGTAGCCAAATATCTGTGTGTGGCACCATTTGTTGATTCTCCAGATTCAACTGGTACTATCAAACCCTTCCCTTTAACTGGGAAGATTGATGTAAAAACTGCCTGTGTTCCCGAGTGCTTTATCACTGTTCCCAGGGCTCTGTAATTCTTGGTACTCCTCAGGTTGCTCCTGGCTGTATCACTGGTACCCACATGAAATAATAGCAGCAGAAAATTGTCACTGGACTGGATCTTTTTGCATACTGTGACACTCAAATGACTGATAGCCATCAAGTAAGCCTTATGTTTTATACATTCCTTTGCAGCACTTGTATGTTGGTATTGGTATAATAGCAAAGGACAAGATCTCAGTATTCATGTTTTTTGTCATTATTATATCAAAAACAGAATAAGATAAGGTATTTAAGTCACTGTCCCTCAAAACCCCAAAGCAACTTTGAGTGCAGCTGCACTGCTGGCAGAAAAAGAAGTCTATTTCAGTTGCCATTCTGACAACTATTCCTGTGTGTCACAGCGGTAAAATAGACATGGATCTAATTCTGACTGGACCAGACTGCTTGTGCAGTCTCAGAGCTGCAGCAATGTTACAGGACAGATTTGCTGCCTGACAGGGCAACAGCCTCCTGAGCTCCTTTCTTGTCCTTATTCTGTCAGATGCATGGGGTGACCTGGAGGGCAAGAAGAGAGAGATCTCAAACTCCTTGAATGCAGGAGGAAAATCTCTCTTTATGCTTAGTAATATTCACAGCTAGAAGGCCTTTTTTTTGTAATTAAAATGTGAGGAAGAAATGCTTCTTCCCTCAAATGCTGCTGAGGAGTCTGTGGTGCTAACCTGTGTGAGAGCCAGCCTGTACCCTCCCATTGCACCGCCCTAAAACTGAAGGTGTGGCTGTCTGTCTCCTCCTCCCCACCTCCCCCTTCTCCCCTGCCGCCTTTTCCTTTCTCTCCTAGCCACAGACTACCTGAGAAATACACTGCTGTTGCTTTATAGACTTGGTACAACTCTGTAACTCTTGTTTTAGTCTTTTATGGTAGGCAGTATAGGTAATGTGTGTATCTACCTATGTAGGATTGTGCTAATTAAAGAAGTAAGGGGCATGACTGAGCTTGATATCTTGATGCTTTATAAAGGTAGTTCCTTGCTTTTTTTTGTTGTTTCTCGTCTGCTAATTGTATCTATTTTCTTTTTCTTCTTAAGATTAAACTAGCTTTTAGAAAAGTCTTTTTTATAATAGTGGATCTAGCAGATGTTCTCTGTCCATAAACAAAAGTTCTGGGGACTTTTTCAGACATAAGATTCAAGGAGATTCACGTATTTTTATTTTGCCTTCTTTCCTCCTCCGTCTCTCTGCAGAAGAACATCAACCGCAAGACTAAAAGCATGGTGGGCTTAGAAGGTAAAAGACAATGGTATTGCAGAGTAGTGATTAAGAAGATTTCTTTGCTCTCAGTATTTCTTTTGTACTGTAAAATTTTGTCATGGCTACATCTTTCAGTCCATGCTGGAAATGGCATCTTTTAGACGTAGTGTAAGGCTTCAGTATGATTTTTTAATCTGTTTTTCAAGAAATTGTAGCCAAATTCGGATATTTGAGCTAAGGTGGAGCAGATCAAATACTTCAGAAGCAGAATACTCGAGGGTATCATTCTGTTGCCCTGCCAGTTAAATCTTAATAAGTTTAGGTGAGAAGCCAACAGACCAAGGAAGACTGAGATTTTTGTGAGATGCTTTGGTTTAGTGATAAGGGCAGTTATCCTAATCACACTCCTGTTCCGCATTTGAGCAAGGAAATTAAATTGACTGGATAAGTCCCTTTTCTTTCTCTTGAATTACCTGTTTTCTTCCACTTTACCTATTTGCAAGCTTGCCATCCAGTTCCACTCTTGTCTGGTAATTGCATAAAATTTTAATGACCTTCATAACTAATACCAATATTTCTTTATATCAGTGAGAATGGCAACAGTTTCATGCTCAGAGCTGTATATAGTATTTGAATGTTTCTAGAGAGATATGTTCAGGTGAATTTTCCAGTCAGTGAAACACTTGAGAATAACAACACTAGCTTGTTGTTCAATTGCTGAAAATCTAGGATTATTTGGTCATTTTTCCTAACTATGTGAGTTCATCTTCTCATTTTGATGAAGAATTTCAATGAGTTTAAGCATAAATTACCTTATTTATGTGTCGTTTGCCTTTTATTTTAACAGCCTTTTAAAGGAATATTTTGATTAACCTTTATGGCCAACACTGTAGTTTTCTTACTTCCCCTTGTGAAGTACACTTGAGTGTACAAAAGATCCATAAATACGTCAAAAAATATTTTTATTGATCATTAGCCTAAGCCATTTAAATTTAGCTGGGTATTTATTTATTTAAGGGTTTTGAGGAGCAACATTACACACTACTGTGGCATGAAATATGACTTCTGTAGATTGAATTCCAGCTCTCAAAAGAAGGCTCTTCAGCCCTGCATGCAACTTTCCTCTTTTTTTTTTTTTTGTTTTGATTTGCTGTTTTTGTTGAGTTTTTTCCTGCACAAGATACCCTCTTTGTAAACAAAATGCCTTGGTATACCAGCCGTTGGAACTGGTGAGAATAGTTTCAGTCAGGAGGCTGTTGTCTGTGCAGCCCTCTGTCTCCCCTTCTGGGATGACAGCAATGTGAGCAGTGAAGGCAGCAGAGAATTACGAAAGCACCAAGGATAGTTTCATGAGTAAACATTTAGAAGCTATCCTAGAGTATGACTTATTTTCTTGTTTTTATAGTCTGTATGATGGCAGAAGAGCCATCTGCCCTTTATTTTGGAAAAGTGGTCTTAATTTTCTAGCCACCCTATGTGTGGCTTTAAGCTTGTTTGTGAAAGAATAAGCTGTTCAGAGATGTAACAGAAATAAATGAGACCATTTGAACACCAGTATGTTGGGTGAAACTAAGTACTTTAGAATGAAATGCTGATGGGTTTGGAACTTAAATATTCAAGACTAAGATATTTCAGTGTTAAAAACAGCTCTCTCCGGTTCCCCATTTACATGAAACCCTCTCTACAGCTACTTGTGAAGATTTTACCGTAAGTGTTAATGAATTTCTCATGTGGTGGTGTTGAGCATGGTAGATGAAGTCAGGAGGAAGTTAATAATTCAGGAAAGGTTTTTAGTGATGTGCAGTAAATAAAGCTAATCACTTGATGAGGAGAGGAAAAAAAAATACTGATTAACTGATTGTTAAGCTCTTTGTTTTAACCTGAGTACGCTAGAGTCCTGATTAAAATATGTGGTGATGTAGTTAAAGGTTGTTTTCTAATGCATGTATGTAAGTAGGTTAATTATGATCACCCACGGAACACTTTGTGTGTTACACTACCCCACTTCAGAGGGTTTTACAGAGTAGACAATATTACTGTGCTGTTTACCACTTATAACTTCCTAGGTTTATATCAATTATTTTTATAGATTACTTTTTAATATCAATTATATGGGTACAATAATCTTCTCAGGGTTGAAGTTACCTTCAGTTTGGTCTTTTCTTTCTTTGGCATAAATTTCTCCAATTCAGTCAAAATTAGAAGTGCTGGCACTGGTATTTTTTATTACATTGAATAGTCAATAAAGGAGTCATGGTAGGCACTTTTCCAGTGGATGTTGTTTGCTGGCAGTGTTTCTTTGTGATTTGGTTACCAGGTTCAACTTCAGGTCTTCTCCAGTCATCATACTGGCTCCATTACTGCTCTCATTTCTGATTTCTCCCTTGTCATGGCTTACTTCTGACATTCCCCTTTCCTGAGTCTTGATTCCAGAATCTGTCTAGCTCCAGTTCAAGTATCTTGTCCTGGTGTGGTGGTGTTCTCTCCTGTATCTTCTACTCCTCATGTTTGTTTCAACATTGGATGAGTTGAAAGTATTGGGGAAAAAATGCTTTACTTTTGGTTCTAACTGGCAGTGTAATACTAAAACAGCATGCTCAACAAACTTATTTAACTACCTCTGTGTAGACAGATGTGTTGAGAGAATTTATCTCTGTCCTTGTTGAATGAATATACATGGGGAAGGTTTTCAAAAGCCTCTTGCTTGTCTGCATTTGGATGGATTTGCACAAGAGCAATAATGCAAGGTACAAACTGATACTCAGGCTTCCTGCCACATTTCAGTACCGATTTGCATATATGAGCTATAGCTAGTATTTTTTTAAAGGTAGTGACATAGAATGTTTTGTTCTAACCTTGTTTTAGAAATATTTTGTGTAATTTCTTCAGAAATTTCCCCAAATTTACCAGGCAATTGTATGAGAAGGTAAACTTAATTTTAGCAAATATTTTAGCAGCTGGAAACAGGAACTTATAAGGCCAAATAATGGGCAACAAAGGGCTTCTGGCTTTGTCAGAACTGTGTCTCAGCTTGGTGCAGGGCTTTTTTTAATGTTGTTTTAAAATATTCATAAGTAGAATTTGTTGTACAGTAATAGGATAATTGTCTACCATTAAAATTACACTATTTTCAGTCTTAATGTGGCGGACTGCAGTGCTTAAAAGTAGGAATTTCAGACATATATTACGTTTCATTTAAATTTTAAACATAGCTTTTTGTTTCTCCATAGGATTTGTTTCACTGTGCACTAATAGTTTAGTTGGAGCTGTTTTCAGTTACAGGCAAATACAAAAATGTAGACTGTAAAATGCTCAAATTTGAGATTATTAAGGATTTTTATTTGCAATAACATGACTATCGAAACTAATCTTGGCAGTATCTCTTTAGACATTTGAAGTTGGTTACACCCATCTTTTGGCTGCATAATAGAGGATCTTAGTTCTTAGGAATGAATTATATTTACAGGGATGATGCAGCCAATTTCCCTGTTGCTGCATCATCTGTTTCAAATGACTTATTACCCACATGTTCATTCTGACATGCTGGTTACTGCCTTTTTAAAGTTGTAGTCCTTCACCATAAAAAGCTGTTTCTTCTGCAGACAAGGAAATACTTTGCAGCTGCCATAGATGTCTCAGCAACTGACTTGCAGGTATCTAGAATGAAACTTTGAATGATCAAGTCTTGAAGAAATGTTTGCTAGTTTGGTTAAAGACTACAGCACAATACTGCCATTTTAGGAAATACTAATAAAACCAAATGCTTCAGTAAAGCATTTAAAATTCTTTTTTCTAGGGTAGAAATATTTTTGGTAAATACTTGATCTGAAAATAGTGGTCTGTACTGGAGTAAGATTGGTCCATCTGGGACAATATCCTGTTCTGCATAAACAAAGGCTAGGTAAGGAAGAGAGGTTTTTGGGTAGGACAGTGAAACCTCTCTAGAGCATCGTCCCAGCCCCTCAAAATGCACAATGCATGCATTTCCTGGGCTGTAAGTGGGATCAGTGCATGTGACAGGATTGATAATAAGCATTCATGAAAGAAAAAAATGGCTTTTTGAACCCTGTGTAACCTTTTAGTATCCATAACATTTCATTGCAAGAATTATCATGACCTAAATTTACTCTGTGTAAAGAGCCACTTCTTGTGATCATTTTGCACCTGTCATATTATAATTTAATTTGGTATTTCCTAGGCAGTGAAGCATCTTTCATCCTCGTATTGTTCAGAATACTACAGCCAGAGTTCTTAAGACAGCAGTATTAAAATCATTGTAAGCTTTCATGAAGTTTTTGGGGTGCAGTGTAATTGTCCACATACTGTCCATATGACTAATAAGTGCACAGTTCCATATCCAATTTTTAATGCCCTTTTTTTGTTCTGATTTTAAGCAACTGTTGCTACTGGATCTTGTTTTCAGCCAGTTTTGCTATGCAGATTCCAGCATAGCTCTGATCAAAGGCATTGGTTTATTCTAAAGAATACTTTAAAATAAAATATGTATCTAGGTTGATGGTTTCTTGCAGTTGAGACAGCAACTGTTTGAAAAGAGCAACATTATTAAGTTCGATAGAACTAGTGATGGACTTTTAACTACAAATGTGCTGCCAAGCTGTGTGGCAATGATTGCTCTGTATAATACATTTTTTAAAATTATTTCAGATAGCTTAATTTAATCTGTTTGTTGTCAGGCTTTATCATTTGTGGGAAGTTTGGGGTGTTGGTTTTTTTTCCATAGCTCTAGTTGCTGACCTACTTGTCTGTTTTATAAATAAAAATAGTTTTCCTGTTTTAGAGTCAGTCTACCTGTGTAAACTACAACATAGTTTTTACTAAGAAATTTTTGCATATCGTCTTGGAGATTTTCATATGAATTTCCAATTAGAGCAGGAAGGCCAAATGGTGCAAATGTAATTATGATAAACAGATGGGAGATTTTAAAAGGTAGTAAAATATAAACAGAATGAGGAGCTTTGATATTGAACAGCATGCTTGCTGTCAAACATCTGTTGAATTTACTTGTTAAAATCTGGAACATAGGCTGGCCATTTCTGATACTTCCTTTTCCTTTCTTAAAAGGGAACTGAAAAATGTCATTTGTTTGACCCAGTTTATCTTGTAATTTTAAACTAGATTAAATTAAAAATAAAGATGTTAATTTCCTTCAAAGGTGCTGAATAAGCCATTTTAATTATTAAAACATAACTACATCACTTTAAGTTTTATGTCAGCAAGTTCTTATTGTAGATGTAATTTTTAAGCTTTTTAGTTTCTAGGAATAAAATATGTTAGAGATGCTGTATTACTTATGTTGAGTCAGATAACATTAAGTGGACATACGTTTCACTTGAATGTGTTGTGATATACCTGTGGAAAAATAATTCTATTGTAGGTATTACTGTGGAAGAGAATACTGTTGCAGTACATATTTACTTTTTTATTGAGTAACTCTTTAGCAAATTAAGTCATTCTAAATTCTTCCATGTGGACTGCATTAATTTTTTTAAGCTGGATTGGCAGCTCTGCTGGTGCATTTTAACACCTCACATGGGATGCTTTTGACTTAACTGTTTTGTAAATATCTGCTTTGTCATGTCACATGCAGTTTTGACTTAAACTTAGTTATCTTTACATGTTTTAGTAATTTGTGGTGTCTCCTTGATTGTAGTTTGTCTGATGGCATAGTGCTGGCATTGTCATTTTATTCAGTGTTTCCATGTTAGCCTTCGTTTTGAGGACCTTATTGAATTCTTGGTATTATTCAAGAGTATGCTCAAGTCCACTTCAGACTTATGTCTACTTACAGTACATTTGCTAACCTTGCAGAAATTCACTAATTGACATATAAATAGAAGGGAAATGCCAGCTATTTGATATTGAGAGAAAAGCAGGCTTGTTGCTTTTGATTTTCTTTAGCTTCTCTTTTAATGAATATAGTGTGGTTATGAATGAATGAAATAATTGCTTTGGCTTGCATTTTCTTTAAAAGAGATTTGGAATACTCCTAAAGGTTTTTTCAACTCTTAGCCATTGAATTACTCTGAAGAGAGCTTTAATCGTATTTTTGTCCAGTTTGAAGTACATCATATTATGTGAAGAAGTTTTCCATAAAAGATGTTATCCAGTTTTATGACATTTTAAATAGCTACGGGTTTTTTCTTCTATTTCATGGAGTATGTTGGACTTTTTATTGATAAATAAAGGTAAAGTCTTGTAGGAATACTTCTTTTGGATTTAATACTTACAGATAACTTCTAATTTGCTCATTTTGCTCTGCTTTGTTTGCAATACTAAATGCACACTGTTAAATTTCCAAGATACACATTCTATCGTGAAAATCTGAGATGAAATAGAAGCAGAAGTTCCACTAATTTAAAGCTCCTTTGATTTGGGGCTGTACAGAGGACTCGAGCTTTAAATCAGATGAGGTAGTTCTTTTTCACAGGAAAATGTAATGTCACACATGCAAGTTACTTGCTGTGCTTTGTGAATGTTTGCCACGTTGTTTATTGGTTGTGATAGTGAAGCATCATTGTAGCAATTATCTTAATAATAAGCGGTCAAATGCTAAAAGCTTTCTGACAACTTGACATACAACTTTGGCATTAGCTAGCTGCTTGTTCCTTTTGCAGAAGGTTACCAATTAAATTTGCCTAGTTGCACGAAGCAGAGCCTGGGAGTATGTAAATCTGAAGCCTGTCGCTTCCTGTGATTGCTGGATTCAGTGCATGCTATTGAGAATGCTGTATTTTCAGAGGCTTTTTGTATTCTACTCACAGTGTTTGCTGAGCAGAAACTGTAGCTAAAAATAACTAAAATGAATTTCTCTGTCTCTCTTTCTTTCTCACTGCAGGATGACGTAGCTTTGCCAAGGATTTATCAGCTAAGCAGAAAATGAGCTTAACATCCTGGTTTTTGGTGAGCAGTGGAGGCACCCGACATAGGCTGCCACGAGAAATGATTTTTGTTGGAAGAGATGACTGTGAGCTGATGTTACAGGTAATTGTATCAACCTTCCATGTGCAACTGCTCAAACTGTGAACTTAATGCAGCAGCTTCATGCATTCCTTTTGAAAAATAAATTCCCCAGATGTTGGGGGAGCAGTTGTTTTGAAGAATCTTTTGTGTCTATAGGAAAAAAAAATAGTTTAAATGTATTGCCATCAATCATGCAATTACTGCTTAAGTACAGAGAATCACATTTTCTTCGCATAAGTCACATGCAGAATGCAAGAATAGAAGATGAAATAAATTTTGCAATGTGACCAGTAAAGTAAGTAGACTGTGTTCCATAAAATGTGATAATGTTAAGAGAGCTGGCTGCTTTTGAAAGGAGCCTTCTTTTTTCAGCAACTTGTAATCTAATTTAGTCACGTGATTTGATGTAACTCTGTCCCTATGCCCTGATTGTGTTGTACAAAGGAAAATGGAATTAGTAGAGAAGAGTATTTCTCTATCTCTAAGGAAGTTGAGTGACTCAGTTTCAGTAGAATTGAAAGTACACGAGTCAAAATAGCTTGATCCTTCAGTAACTTCCTCAACTTAGAGGATCACTCTGTGGAACTCTTAGATGTGTGTGGCTGTGTTGTTATGTAGCCATATTGCACACACTTTGCCCTGTCAAAGCTGTAGTCCTTTGAGCTGCCTTTTTCTAAAATATATTTTTTTTAATGACTAATGGTAGTATTTTGGGAGTTTCTTCTTAAATCTTTGTTTACCATAGAGCTCTTAAGAAGATTGAGCTTCAAAATAATGTTCTCAACCCTTCCTACCATTCAATAAAATATTTTCTTTTGGATATTTTGTTCCTGAAAGTTGCGTACGCAGCCATTATTGGCCAGATTAGAATCTTACTTGCAAATGAAGTGCCTGGAGATGTAATCCTATGTGTAATACTCAGAATGTAGCATCTCTAGTAAACTGTGTTTGGCTCTCAGCCTCAGAAGGCATTCAGATGTTTTATTGGTGGTGTTAGAAAGCAGTTGAAAATACTCTTAATTTCTCTTTACTATAGACAGGATGATGTCTTGGTTGTTTATGTGGGAAGTATTAAAAAAACCACAGACAAACAACAAACACACAGATAAACCCACCAACATCCAAAACAACAACAAAAGAAAAGCAACCAAAATGCCCCACCCAACTGGTTCCTGCTCAGTAGGTTATAATCCAGAAATGCTTTTATTTTACTAGTAACTTGTTTTAGAGGGCTGTTGTCTGTGAATAAGGGAGTTTCTTCTTTCTTTTCTGCTATGCCATCCGTGGTAGATCAGTTCTTAGAGTGAAGCATTTATTCTTTTGTGTTACTGAACTTCACCTTCAAAGGTAGCTGCCTCTTTGATTAATACTGTGAATAGATTTGAGTTATTTACAAACATTATTTGTCGTGTATTTACTTCAGAGTTAGTGAAAAAAATCAAGGGCCTGGTGACTTTCAAGAATATTCTTTTTAGCCTGCTGGTATGTTAGGTCTACATGCCAGCATGACTGTAACACCACACAGTGCTTCAGGGGGCGGATCCCACCAAAAGAGAAGCTAATAATGTGTTCTTGTTCTGTATGTATAGCTCTTTGTGCAGGACCTTCCTTTCCACTCTTGACAACTTGGTTGTTCTCTTACTGCAAAGCATGTGGACAATGCATGATAAAGAAAGCAGAATTTAATGCTTTTATTCATAATTGCTTGACAGAAAACATGTTATAAAGGCTTTAATGAAAAGAATTTCAACTCTGTTTCATGCTTGATAGACCTCAGATCTGTACCTAACACTGTTGTTCTAAGAGGCTTTGTTCACATCTGGGAATACAGTTTGCCTTTTTTTATAAATATTGTGAAGTCTTCCTGTTTAACTAGCTGCTCAACTGCATCAGCCTGCTTGTGGATAAATACTACATTTTCCCCTTCTTTCACCTTTGTGGTTAGAAATCTTTTTTGAATGTTGATGGAGAAATCATCTCCAAGAAAAAAACCAAACTATATTATTCACAATATCGGAATTATTTGCAAAGAAAAATGCATTTATTTTCTGTATTCTGAATATTTTCTTAGTAGTCTGGATTGAATTGAAGAGTATCTATCTAAAGTAATACCAATTACAAATTTTTTTAAACTGAGGATGAGATTTTCCTCTTTATATTCGTATGGTTCTTTCTGCAGTTATTCTGTGATTCTTATTTCTGCAGTCATATCTAAATCTTTGTACTGGATCTGGCTGGTTGGTGGGGTTTTTTTAATAGAAGCCATTACAGTACTATGTTTTGGATTTGTGACCAAAACACTGTTGATAACACACCACTATTTCAGCTGGTGCTGAGCAGCATGTGTGCAGTTTCAAGGCATTCTCTCACTCTGCTCCTCCTGCACACACTTGGTTGGGGGGGTGCACAGGAAGTGGAGAGGAAGCACAACCAGGACAGCTGATCCAAACTGACCCTGTGACATACAGTGTGTTGTGCTTGGCAATGAAAACTGAGGAGTGGGGGCTTTGGGGAGGATACCCACTGCTCAAAGACTGTCTGGGCACTGGGCTGCTTGTGGGAGGTGGTGATTGCCTTCTCATCACTTGGTTTGTTTTACTTCTTCTTCCTTCTTCCTCTTTCTTTTGCTGCTGACATTTGACCCATGAGTTCTTTCCTTTTGCTCTTCCTATTCTATCCCACATCCCGCTGGGGCAGCGGAGGCTGAGTGAGCAGCTGTGTGGTGTTTAGCTGCCAGCCAGGGCACCACAGTCTTATAAAAAGGAATTTTAAAAGCCCTTGAATTTGCATGGAAGGCTGCAATAACAAAGCCAAAGGAAAAAAGGCATTTATAAGACTTGCACAGTCTTTGCACCTGTAAAGATCAGCTGAAATGAATAAAAATATGTCCAATTATATGCAAGTAATCTGAACCTGAGGAGAACTGTAATGTTCTTCAGAATTTCAAGCGTTTCTGTAAAAGCCACAGTCTTGAGTTATCATTCTTAGCATTTTGGATGATGTGATACAGTATCAGAAAGCTTTGGGGATCTTTTTCTGTCCTTTCTGTTTTAATTTATTTTTAATAGGACATGGCACATAAAAATAATTAAATAAATTATTATAAATACAGTATGTATTTGAATAACAATGTTGAAAGAAGTTAAGAATTTTTTTCAATAGCTTAGGTAAAAATAGGGTAATTCTTGGTGCATTGGTTCCACTTGAGTGTGGAAAAATGTAATCTCTGCTTGATATTGTAGGCTCAGCAGAACATGCACATCAATGAATTTCATTGTATTGAGATTGTTTTCACTTGAAAGGTTACTAAGTTAGTAGAAAATGAACCATGTTGCTGTGCCTTCATCTGCCATTAAAGACACTTAACTGATGTAGTATATTAGTGCAGCTCATATTGGCAGGGAACTTGTTCATTTGTCTGTCTCTTCCTTGTTCTCCACTCCTCTTTGATATCCTGCCCTCCCACTATAGCCCCCCAAAATGCAGAGCAAAATAAAAAGTCTAAAAATAAAATAGTAAGTATAAGCAGAAGAACACTGATTTTACTTGAGGAGAAAGCAAAGCAGTCAAAAAATTACATGGAAAGGAAGAATGAGACAGTAAATTGAAAATAAGGAAAATAATAGCAGCAAGTCTCAAGAAACAGGGAAAGGAATGAGGTGGTAACTATGGGATTGCAAGAGAAAACATTTCCTTAGGAGCAGTAATTGTATGTCTTGATGCCTTGAACTGGCTAGTGCACTGGTAAGGCAGGACTCCTAGAACTGACAGACCACAAATGCTGATACACAGAAGTCACAGAAGTCTCAGACAGAAATGTACCATTGTCTGTGCAATACAGTCCTGAAAAATGAGTTGAGTAGCAGGGATAGAAGATGCAAACCTGAAATTAGGAAGAATGCTGGTGGAAGGAATTTGCTGCTGTGCAATCATGTTGTGACAGTGCACTAGCAGAATTACTGGCAAACGTGAGATCAAGTGTGGGCAGATGGAGAAGACGAGCTGTGGTCTCCATTCACTTGGGAACTCTTGTAGATGTCCAGGTGCTGACCATATGCATCCGTGAAGGAGACATAATCCAGCCCCATCTCCCTTGCTTGCCATCAACACCCCAGGCTGCAAACCCTTGGCCATGAGTGAGTGCTGAAAGAGGGACTTGACTGTTACAGAGCTGCTGTTCTTGGATGAAATAGTAGCAAGGATTGTTCCTCATCTGTGTGGTGATGTTTGGATGTGAAGTAAAGAATTCCTTAAATAAATAAATTGATACTGAAGTGCTTAACGAAGGACTGAGAAAGTCAGAACTGATGGGAATAGTAATTCAGGAACTGCTCAGACATTTAGTGATGAGGCTGATGTAGCTAATTGGTTCAGGAAGTTGAGATCAAGGAGAAACAATTTGAATGCTTGTATACTATGGTAATTATCCCAGATGTGTGACAGGAAATGGTGTGTTTCAGAGAGAGCAGCAACACCCTGGAATCATAGTCCTGATTTGAAAGATGCATGTAATTAAGGGGAGAGAGAGAGAGAGTAAGAAATAAAGTGAAGTTGATGATATTAGATTAAACATCAGTGATACTAGAGTGGACTGAAAAAAAATAAAACCTTTGGATGAGATGTATCTGGATCTGACTTACCATCGTATTTATGGAAACATTAAGAAAATACAATTATTCTGAATTAATTTTAGGATTCTGCTGTGGGTACCCAGATTTGGGTTAGAGATTGTCTTTTTCATATGTGGGACTACCTTTTTTATATAATTTAAATAAATGTGCTATGTAGAAAGAAAATAATCACAGTGCTTGAAATAGCCATAACCACTTTATGTGGTTTTCAAATACCTTATTTTATTTTCTTTAATATATTTTAGTCACGGAGTGTGGACAAGCAGCATGCTGTACTCAACTATGATGCCTCTACAGATGAACACTTGGTGAAGGATTTGGGCAGCTTGAATGGGGTAAGTTAACATCAGAAATGGATAGCTCCTCATGGTGTTCTGTATCTTTGTTTTGGGATTTCTTCGAGCAATTGTTAATTGTACATTAATGCATTTTTAATGTAAGACTGGAAATGGGGGAACATTCAAAAGGAGAGTGTACTCTTTGCAGGGGTTTTCCACTGCATGTTTTTTAAAGGGCTGCAGTTAATTCCAGTAATAAGGGGCCTTGGCAGTGGGAAAAGCTCAGAACAATAAAAAGGAATATGTTATACTTCTGTATTTCAGAGTTGTAAAAAAACCCAGAATCTTGAATATACTGTGTAAAAACCCCAACGCACTTCAATCTCTAAAATGTACAGTTATGGTATGGCTTTTATTTCATGTGCTATTCCTTTTTCTCCTGTTATAATAGGGAAAAGAATGTTGAACTGTACTTCATATGTGGAAAAAAATTAAGTATGTGACAACCATGTTGTATGAAAATCTATTTAACTAATTTAGTTTTTCAGAGTAATTTTTATTAAAATCTCTGAATAATTTGTGTCAAGTCATTGCAACCTAATACAGGAAAAATCCAAAATTATGAGAAAAGTAAAGTTTCATATGACATTTTATGTTTAAGGCTTTTCTAGGAATGGCATATTCAATAGTCTAGCTAAGCATCATTTTTTATAAAAGTTTGTGATATTATAGCAAATTATTAAAAATGTAGTAACCTTGTCATAATTTTGTAGCCTTTTCAGTACTTCTTTATGAACTGTGTATTTGCAGTAGTTATGGTTGTTATTTTATAACTTTAAATGTTGGGCTCTGTCATGAATATGTACAGAATAAAATCATGAGTTCATCTGTGACTGCTTATTTGAATAATACTTAGAAAGCTACTGATAGTGAATAGTTTTGTCAAATGCTTAAGTCAATAGAAGATGAAGAAGAACTCTCAAGAGTTCTGCCTTTTGATCTTGTAGTGCATTTCAAAATAAAACTCTGCCACTATCTCTATTAGCTTTTCTGTGTTTTAAGGTAACTAACTCAGCCTTCCAAAGAGTCAGAGTCTCAACTCCACGTGAAACCACTGAAGGGCTATATCCTTTGAACAGTTGTAGACATACAAGGACTTTGGTCCTTAAATATTTAATATACTTCTGTATTTTCAAAGTCGGTGCACTGTTTCAAGCCAGTGATGAAAAATAAGTTCGGCACATGCGATTTTTTTGCTGAGCCATTTGATTTTATTCCCTTATTCTGTAACTCCTGTAGTCAGTAGGCATACCTTCAGATTTTTGGTGCCTTGTCACAAAACTGGAATTTAATAGAAATGTATGTTAAAAGGCCTTCATTCAACTCCTTTTTTTTGCCTCTGATAAAGAGCTTTCAGTGATTTACTTCCCTTGATCTAATTCATTCTCAAGTTTGAGGTGAAGCTTCAGTTGCTTTAGAGCTGTTTACTCAGAGACATCAAAGGAACTCTTTCTTCCCACTGTTTTGGGACAAGGAATATCAACTCTCAGGAGTTCAGTCCTTGCTCTTTGTCTTCATAGTGTTTTCCTTACTATCATTTTCCCACTGTGCTTTTCTTTCATACCTCTGCCTACCTGGTTTCAGGTTAAAGGAGAAAACACATTATTTTTGTAACACCATACTTAATTGTGTGGCAGAACAATGCCTCAGTACCATATGGTGAACTAGTTAATAATTCTTCTAGTCTAGCTGCTGTTTTCTCTGAGAACACCACATCCCTAGCAGCCAAGCGTCTCTTGCAGTGCTTCAGCAGCTTCTACCCTTTCTTGTTTTACATACTTCATCAAAAGGTTTATTTTGCATCTCTCCAGTTGGTCCCATCTCTTTTGAGAACAGATACATACTTTTCTTAGTATACAGGACTACTCCATTCCTGGTATAATGCAGTTTAACCACTCAAGATAGTTCAGAGTTTAAGGGGAGATGGCTAATACCAATATTTTTGTTTTGAGTGTTATGAGTGTTATAATTTCACAAGCTGAACTGTAATTGCACCTGATGCCCTAATGCCTGAATATTCTTATATATATGGTTGATTCACACTCAGTTCAGTGAAAAAGTTACAGGAGTCTTTTTTCTGTACTTCTAAATCTAGAAGTCTTTATCCTGGACATCTAGATTTGAAAATAAAGCAAAAGTAAATTTGAGTCAGTTTTACATGAAGTAAAATTTTGTTTCTGATAGTCTGTTGTGACTCATTCTGGACAGTCCTATTTTTATTTTTTTTTTCATACAAAAAAGACGAAGGAATTTCTCTTTTCTGAAGAAAATGTGTGCAGTTGCTAGTATGTAATTAATATTTCTCTTGTATCAGTAGAATTCAACTGTACTTTCTCTTTTGACTTGTGAACTCAAAAACATACCTGAAGAAGTATTAAACACCCATGACCCTCTTGAATAACATTCTTCTCAGGAATATTTACAGGATAGCAAAGTCCTTTCATGCTGATGTTTCAGGACTGGATTGTGAAAAGCTTAGCAAACTTTATGAAGGCTTAAAGACAGTTGACCCTCACTATTTGAGGAATAAGCTTTAGAAATCATGTGAATGGAATGATTTAAAGGGGAAAAGGATTCCTTATTTACACAGTAGCTAGCTTTTTCAAGCTAGCTTTGTCTTGCATCCCAAAGCATGTGATGAGATTTTAAAGCTCCAGTGGCAAAGTAACTAAGACTTGGTTGTTGTTTGCCATCAGTCCCTTCAGGAACATGAGGATGTCAGTAGACTGCACACACAGCCTTTGGAGTTCTCTGTGTTGGGTATGCTGCATGCACATGAATTTCAGAACCCTGACCTGGGAGGAAAAATGCATACATGCAAATATACATACATGTCTGCAAGGTGACCTAAATTTTGTTGGTTTACTAAAATTTAGATTGCCTTGAGGATAGTCTTTACATAGGTTCTTACTCTGGACTCTCAGAATGTTAAAGTGAAGCAAATACGGCTGAAACATTACTGAAAGTTTCATGCTTACAAAGCAGTAAATAGTTGTACCTTTTATTCTTATTTCCCATGGAAGATATTTTCTGTGAAGTAGGTAAACAATTTTTTAAATAATGAAATAAACATTTTCCTTTAGAAAAAGAAGATTAAATGGAAGATCCTCTTACTATTTTGGGGAAGGAGATTGTTTCTCTCTAACCACAGTTCATTTAATACTAGACTCCTATGAGCGATAGAACCATTCAAAGATTGAGATTCTTGGCTTATTTAATTATTCAAGTTTTTCCAACTTCAAAGTGCTTATAAAATGGCATATTTCAACTGGTTTTTTGTTTAGAAACATGTACGTGTTGTAGAATTTTTAAGTTAGAAGTAGAATGATCCTGTAGGGTTGCAGTATACTGAATTACCGCTGATTTTTGGTGTTACTCAGATGCACTAACTTGGTCCATGTTTTCCTTAAGTCCTTGACAAGGATTAAAAATAAGCTGCCTCAGAACTCTCATAGCCAATGCTAAATGCTGTACAAATATGACGATAAATCAGTTCTGGCAGTTAATTGGGTTTGAAAAAGCAAATTACAAGAAAAATAGTAAGTGGAGGTGCTAATTCAAGGGAGCATTAATCAACACTTCCATGAATATTGCTGACAAGATTAAACGTGCAAGGAATTTTTCAAGGCCGGTGTGCAACTTGGTTAGCTACTGGTGTTTAACCTTTCTTTTGACATAGTTTATTAAGCATCTGGCAATTTGAGCTTATAGTTTCCTTGTGAATCAGCAGTAGAAAATTTGTGGTGCTGAAAACTTTCTTACGAAATTAAATTTAAGTAATCTAATTTTATTGTTTTGGAATTTAACCGTATTTCTTTCTGGCCTCATTTCTTTTTGTAGACATTTGTGAATGATGTGAGGATTCCAGAACAGACATACATCACTCTGAAGTTAGAAGATAAATTGAGATTTGGATATGATATCCTTGCCATAAAAATGCACATTGTCGGGACACACTTTTCTTGTTAGAAGTATGGTTGTGAAGGGTTCTCATTACTACAAAAATGCCTACATTAGAGAAAATCTCAGGGTTTAGAATATTCTGCCTTGGTCTGAACTATTGATAAAGTGCATTTCATTGTCTCTCACTGCAAGAAACCTCAGCTTCCAGTTACAATTTGGAACACTAATGTGTGTCTTCTATGTTGCTAAAAAGTGCTACTTTTCTTTCAGGCAAATACTCAAATATTTGTGTCATATGCAATTGTATACCAGAATATAGGATAAGATTACAATTAATTATTCAGCAAACTACTGAATGGAAAAAAAATGACTTGTATTATTACTACACTAAGGTATTCATTCAGTCTTCTGTTTACAAATAGTAAATAACTTCATTTGCTTTGATGAGTATGATAGTGCATGGTATCCTAACGGTGACATATTTTAAAAGCCATCACCATTCTAGTGGCATAATAGGCTGCACAATTGTTGCTTTTCTGTAAAATCCTCTTGTGAATTCAGAATTTTTTTAGTATTTTCCTTATCATTTCATACATACTAATCTTTTTACTGTGGTCAGGGGAGAGATGAGAGTCCCTGAAGAAGCACTTAAGGTAACAGTGTGCAGTTCCTAGATGTTTTTCCACCATTGTGTAGTTATTATAACATAGGGATTTTTTTTCCCACTCTTTGAGGGTTTGTGTTTTTTTCTCTATTTAATGTCATATAGCATGAAAAATTCACAAGCCAACTCCAGTTATCCCAAAAATCTTCAGAGGCAGAAGGGTCGAAACAAAGCAGCTCCAAAAGTTCAGAGTCCAAGGTAACAGACTCCACAGCTGAAGTGCACCACAAAACTACAGAAGCACTGAAATCTGAAGAAAAATCAATGGGTAAGGTTAATTTTTTTGTTGCAGAAGCACAAAAACTTGGAAAGGATGTTAATTTGCTTCAGTAGGATGCTTGTGAAATTCTGGAGATAGTAAAAATTTCACCTGTGTGAACTTTTAAACATACTTTAGGTGTAAATAATAATTTTTTTAAAGTAACATCCAAGTGTTAAGAAAACTTTTCAAGAGAGATTTAATCAGCATTTATAAGATTTTTGTATGTCTCTCTCCCCAAATCACAAACTTTTGCAGCATTTGTGGCAGGAAAATGCTATTTTTTGCAGTTTAACTGAAAGTATTTGTTGAGAAGCAGTTTGTACTTTTTACCATCACTGTTACCGAGTGCACTTTTTTTCCTTTGGTTTGGGTTTGGGTTTTTTTCCTTTTTAAATGGATGGGAGTTTTGTTTGTTTGTTCTATAACTCCTAGCATTCATTGTTAGATGTATCAGGATATATCCTAAGTGTTCTATTATGGTTTAAAGATTTGTAGGTACTGTAGTTTTAGCCTTACTTCTGCATCATCTTTCATAATTATTTAATGTATTGTGGTGGCTCTGCTGTGGGTAACTTCATCTGGGTTGTACTGCATCCAGCTCTGGGCTCCCAGTATGGGAAGGATTTGGACTTGTTGGAGTGAGGCCAGAGGAAGGCCAGAAAGATGAGCAGAGGGCTGGAGCAGTCAGGCTGCGAGATAGAGTTGTTCAGCCTAGAGAAGAAAAGACTCCAGGGAGACCTCACAGCAGCCTTTCAGTACCTAAAGGGAGCTTGTAAAAAATGAGGGAGAGCATATTTTACACAGGCAGATAGTGATAAAAGACTAGGTGAAATGGGTTTAGACTTAGATTTTGATTCGAAGCTAGGAGGAAGTTTTTTACTGTGAGAGTAGTGAGCCACTTGAACAGGTTGTCCAGAGAGTTTGTGGATGTCCCATGTCTGGAAATGTTCAAGGCCTTGAGCAAACTGGTCTGGCAAAAGGTGTTCCTGCCTATGGCAAGTCCCTTCCAACCCAAACCATTCTCTGATGAACTTCAGCATGAGGCTTGCTGAAGTGTAGTGGATATAACCACAAGAATGAGAAAGGGATCAGGTATTGTTGTTTCCTTAGTATGGAACTGGCTAGGTCTGATTTCCTTAGGTCAAAGCTGTACAGTTTTGCTTAGTTTTCATCTGTTCTTCCAGAAGACTCACTTCAAAGAATTCTCATCCCCACATACAGGAGTCTGTGCTATACCTGATTGACCTGTTTGTTTTGTTGTCTAATCCAGCATCCTGTTAAGCATACGTAAAGTAGCACCATGTGGGGTTTTATCCTCATCTTCTATTTTTCTTTTCACTCTTCCAAAAATAGCGGTCAAACTTAGGGATAGGGATTTACATTTGAGTACAACTCTCAGGAGCTTTTTGGGGATTGATTCTATCACTGTTGCTATATAAATGCATATCTGTTCACTATTGCTAATTCAGTACACAGGAATAGAATTATGGAATGGTTTGGGTTGGAACAGACCTGGAACAACACGTAGGTTGCACCCCCTTGCCATCGCCAGGGACAGCTTTCACCAGACCAGGTTGCTCAAAGCCTCATCCAACCTGTCCTGCAACCCCTCAGGGATGGGGCATCCACAAATTCTCTGTGCAACCATCAAGTTTTTAAAAACAATTTAGTATTGATGAAGGCGTAATGCTGTGTAAAAAGGAAGTACTTAATGTCTTAAAATCATGTTGAAACCTTTGGCATGGCTATGAAATTGTCTTTGGAATGCAAGTGTATAAAATACTGAAGAAAAGGTTGATATTCCTAATGGGTAAAGTAACAGACAAGCTTGTAATACAAATTTTAATAGATGATTTTTTTTAATATAAAGACTCTTTAAAATATATTCAGAGCATCTGCATGATACTAGAATAGCTAAATCTCTGTAGGGTGAAGTATTCCAAAAGATCAGCTCAAACCTAACCCAGCCAATTTATCATCAAGTTAGAAATTTTAATTATATCAGTGGGTTATTTCTTATTTAATTTTTGCATTTAAATATATTTAACCATGTGTATAGCACTTCTAGCTGTACTGTAATTTAACTAATACCTTTAAAAAGCTTCAGGCTTTAAAATTGGTTGTGCTCAGTAATGTTTTATACGCAAGGTAACTTTCAGCACTCTGTAGTAGCTGTCAGCAATTTGGAACCTTGGCAACATTGCAAAATTTGATCAGTTTTTCATGGAGTGAGTTCAGATTTCATTGAAAGGTCAGTGTGGGTAAGAATGAGAATCTTCTCACAGAAATAGCAGGAAGCAGCTTTTAGGAATGTACTCCTCTCTTGATGACTTCAAACTGAAAGAAGAAATAATATTTACAGATATATCAGGGTAACAATAAGAGATGCCAGCTGCCTTTGCATAAACATTTGTGCCAGAAGTTTTGATCAGGTCATTAGTAAGCTTTTATATTTAGAACCCAGATCAGTTGTCCAGCCTCCAAGTTTGTTTTGTATTTAGGCAAATGCATGCAACCATTGCACTTAAGCTTCCAGGAGAAATGATCCAAGCAAATTAGTTTCTCTTCATGTTATTTTAACCTAAATATCATAGCTGAACAGAAAAGTCATATCCTCTGCTTTGGGCTGATTTTATAGATCTTTCTGCTATGCCTCGTGGGACGCCTTTGTATGGACAGCCAGCCTGGTGGGGTGAAGATGAAGCTGATGAAAAAGGTGGTTGTAAGCCAGAAAGCAAGCATGAAGAAAAAATGCCTGAGACAGGGGCCTCGGGTAAGTCCGTTGTCTTATTTTTGTTTGGTTTATTTTTATCTTTACTGAACCGCATGTATTCTTAACAAGGGAACTAAACAGATATTAATGTCTGGAAATTTCACAGTTTGCATAGATGAAAGCCTATTAAAACTTAAGGTAGATTAAAAATACATATTTTGTGAGAAACTATGCATTTCCAGAGATCAATTTCACATATGATGTGTCAGTTTTCTAGTATATAGTACCATTTTTCTATCAGTAAGTATAGCAAATGACATTGCCTGAACCAGTGTGTCCTTTTTTTCAGTTTAATCCATATCTGTCATTTTATATGCATAGGGATATTTTATGGAAATAATTTCTGAAAATAAATGGTAGTGTTTTATATTTGTGCCTGACTTTTAGCTATATAAGGTTATCTATGCCAACATTCTCTTCTGTAATTCAGTAATGCTGTATTAGTGGGAATTGCACATCATAGTTCTTGAAGTAAAGATTTGAGTAGTCTGAAGTTAAACTGGTAATGTTTATTTCCCCATAACACAGACGTTTTTATTGGTTAGCTTGTCTAGACACAGTATGTATTGCCAAAACTTCTATCTCAGTGCCTATAATTAGGCTTTTATATCTATCGTCAGGCATATAAATAAAGTGACTGCTATTCTAATAAAGACAGTAACTTAAAACTTCCTCAAGTTAGGACAAAATTCAACCATGTTTGTTGAGCTCTTTAGACACACATTTGAGGTCCAACAGTTTTAAGTTTGCAGTTTTTTAAATTACTTTAATTGAGGTGAGAATTTCTCTTTTCCTGTCTTGCCTTGGTTAACATGAATCATGTTTTGCAGGAGCTGGAGGGAAGTCTAAAAACATGTAAATCAAACTAAATGAACACTTCAATGTAGTGAAAGCAAGGTCTTCAGAATTAACTTTTTGCCATAGCCTTTTTAATGACCTTTTCTGTATTATTCTAAAGTTGTCATCATTCAGACAATAGACCCATTAAGATTTTACTAGTATAAAGAAACCAGGTGAAAACATTTAAATTAGTTTTCGCTCATTAAATATAGGATTATTGAAAAGTAATATCCTAAAGTCTGTGGTTTTGGTGCAATGCCATGCCATTAGCAAGGTATGACACAAGATGCCAGCTGGTATTTAGTAGTGTGCCTGTTCTTATTTTTTATAATTTTAAATTGCTTTTTCAGAAGCATCACATTGCATCAAATGGTTTACATGCTCATGTATTTATTTTATCAAGAGATTTTTCGGCAAGTGACCAGTGCTTCTATCTTAGTTCCTGAGTTCCAAGAAAAATAAGATTCCAATTTGCACTCAAACTAATCATGGAGATGCCATCTGTTTCAGCAGTAGACAAAAATAAGTTTGTTCTAGACTGAACTTCAGTAATTTTTGACATGATTTGCTTATAAATCATCGTAAGGTAAATGATGAATAGAGAAAATGGATTAATATTTTCTAAAGTATTTAAATTTTCTTTGTTTTCCATATATATACACTGTAAAAAAACTAAATTTGGGCCCAAAGATTTCTTGGCAAATACATTTCTTCCTTTCTTTTTTTTTTTTTAATATTACAAATCCCTTTTATTTATAGTGTTACTTTTGTTTAGCTATGAATGTATCTCATGAATAGTGTTGATCTAACTAGAGTGGAGGCATAGCTTTTATTTCCTCAAACTGAAAAACTCATGAATCTGCAGGAATGGAATTCAGTTTGAAACAAAATACTAAACAAAAGCTTATGGGCTGCTTTCGCCTACAATTGCTTTCTATGAAAAGATTAAGTTCTTTTCAACAAATTATTGTGTATTTTCTTCAAGCTTCAAGCACTTAGGTTTTATAATATAGATGAATATAATAGTAGGAAATCAATATGAAGACACACTTGTATGGAAAAAAATTGGAAGCTTCACAAAACTGTCATGCTTGAATATTTTTAAAATATAAGCCAGCTTTAATAAAAAATGTTCAAGATGGGTGCAGTTAATTATTCTTTCATGGGTTAAATTGTATTAAGTGTTTTAAACACTGATCTAGAACATGCTTTTTAATATAAACTGCCTGAAAGTAAGTACATTGCAGGTGAATTCTAACTCAAATCAATGAAGTCTGATAACATTTTAACAAAGTAATCCTATTAAAAATCTTGTGTCATGCTTTAATGATTTATTACATGATTATTTACTGAATAGAAAAGAAGACTTGAATTCTAAGAGATGGGGCAAGGTTTAATGAGGAGATGGAAGTGGGAGATTTGTTTTTGTTAAGCCAACTATAGACAATTAGTCTTTACGGTCTCAGGTTAATAAGATTATATCAATGTTACTGTATTTCTATCACAGCAGAAACTCACTAATGAAAATTATTTACAAACAGAGCAGAATAGCCTGCAGAACTTTGAAAAGAAAAATCCTTTCTACATTTTTCAGACATATGTAATGCTCCAGTTTAATGATCCATAGGTCTACTAGTCCGTATTAAAATGAACAGTTGTGTGTACATCTCTGGTGCGACTTTATGCTGCAGCTGCTAAATGTCCATATTATTGGCAGGTTTATGGGGTGTGTAATTATTATTATTGCCATATGTCACACTCTCACTTCCTGGGAAAGCGAAAACTGCATTCTCTGCTGATCTTAGTACTAGTTGTAGAATTTTATGTCATTAATGCCATTACCAGAAATCTAAGAAAAGACAGAAATAAGTTTTTATAAAGACTTTAGGAATCTGAAGTAATTCTTTCCACTTGGCATGAATTTTAATTCCAGCATTGCATAAGAATATGTCAGATTAAACATTCCTTGCATTTAAGAAACGCTGTCATTTTCAGGTAGAGCGGGCTGACAGTTACGGGAGAAATCCCAGTGTAATCAGTGTGTGTAGATTACACACATTGTAACGTGTGATGCTTAATCAGGAGTATTAGCAGTTAAGTTCCTGGAAGTTTGTTCCAGAATTTTGATGAGTTTTGCCTTGAAATACATGCCAGTGCTGCTTATAAGGCTTGCTTTGCAAAGCTCTAGCAGTGCATGTGCACAGTATGTCATGGGGAGCTTACAGAACTCTTTAGACCACTCACAGCAATATATTTAAGTAAGATTAGTTAGGACCTTTTTTCACTTAAACTCCTTTAAAGTGGGTGGTTAAATGATTTATTATGAGAGATGGGGATTTATATACAATGCTGTTCTATATTTTTATTTTGAAAGAGCAGTTCTGATTTTTTTCATAAGACTGGTTAAGAAAACATTAAAAGACAAAGATCTTTATATTCAATACTAGGTGAATCACTATATGTATTTATTGAAATCTTGTCTTTAAATAAAAAATGAAAAGTCTACTTCAGTGACAAAGCAAAAGAAAAAACCCCTAAAATGTAAGTGGGAAATAAAAAGTAGGAATATTAAAAGAAAGAGGAAGGAAAAAAAAGAAATTCTGTTAAGCATTTGAAAGCACTAAATTCAGCTTCTTTTATTACACACACCATTGCACAGTGCCAAATATAAAGCTAACATTAAAAATATTTTGGGGTGTTGTGTAAATATGATATCTTGGCTGTTTCTTATACCTGCTGAAAAGAAATATATTGCTTCAGGTTTACAGACATTTTTTACAGGAAGTGCTTTGTGAATTCCAGAACATTTTCTTTTATGAGTTTCATTCTTAAAATTGTATTTTTAAGGCAGAAAGAAAAGAGCATTACTAAAACTCTGAAGATTGTGCAAAATACTTTCTGAGATTTCCTATCATTGCAGATGATAATATATTAATATACAGAGGCAATTTTACGCATCTGAATAGCACAGACACCTATGATTTTTCTTGTCCAGGTTAGCAGGTAAAATGTTAAGATTCTGACTACTTGTGTGTGTAACTTGAGAAATAAGACTTAAAAAACCCCAAAAAGTCCTAGAAAGTGTAACTGATTCTGCTAATGTCACAAAGTGAATGTTGCATTTCTGATGGTCATCTCTGAATACAATAGAATAGAGTAGAATAGAACAGAAATCACCAAGGTTGGAAGATACTTCAAGATCATCCAATCAAACCATCCACCCAGATCCAGATGCCTCTTACACACCTCCAGGGACAGTGACTCCACCATAGTCCTGGGCAATCTATTCCCATGCCTGACCACCCCAACAAAGCAAAAACTTTTTCTAGTATCTAATCTGAATCTCCCCTATCTCAGCTGAAGGCCTTTTCCTCTGGACCTCTCACTGCAGGCACTGTGGAAGAAATTGGCCCCCACCTCAGTACAGCCTCCTTTCAGGGAGCTGTTGAGTGATGAGATCCCACCTGAACCTCCTCTTCTTGAGACTAAACAAACCCAGCTCCCTCAGATGCATCCTGTAGTAAAGGATCTCACTGAATCTCCCTTTGGTTAAGTCGATGGTTTCCCAAACATTTACCATAGTTTCCCTCCTAGCCTCTCCTAGACTGGTTGTTTCAGTAATAGTGTCAGTACAGCTGGGTAGCAGCTACCAATTATTGCTTCCTTGCTTGCCTTGTAGAATCAGTTGCTCAGTTGTCTTTTATAGCTCTGGACCTTTGAAAAGTGAAAGCTCCCTTTTTACAGATAATCCTGTTAGTTTTTCTGCTCCTTTCCTTTTAGTCTTGCCAGTTATGAAATCTCTTCAGTCCTTGAAGAGATTGCAGTTCACAACCTACCCATCCCTCTCATTTTCCCAAAACCCACTTGCAGTTGCCTTTTTTACTATACATATCCTATGCTTGTTCTGTTTAAAAAATTATAGAGTAGTGGCAACCACTACCTTCAATATTTGCTTGCAGTTTTCTCTTAAAGGTATTTAGTCTGATATATAATTTCCTTCGTCTTGGCAGATGACATTTTATAATAGGATTTCAAAGGTAAGGCTGTTTTATAGATCACTCTTTGTAATATTTAGAAAGCTGTAAGGACTTGCATTTAGAATCTGCGTGAAAAATACTGAAGGGTGCTTCAGATCAGGATATGTACTATTTTTTTGTTTCCTTGTTGTTTTCTATGCCTTATTTTAATCAATGCTGATGCCTTTAACTCTTCTAAAAATGCAAGAACTTCCGACTGAAAATAAGATTTTTAAGTAATTAAAATTAACTTATACTTCAGGTATTTTATACTTCAGGTATTTTTATTTATATAATTGTTAAAAACTTTTCTAGTTTAATAAAATTTACAGTTTAGTTGTAGTTCAGTTTCTTGCTTCATTTGATTGAACTCTGTCTTAATTTGGATTCAAACTATATACTAGCATCTGTTTAATCAAAAATATTGGAATCAAATACTGTGCATATTATTACAGTATAAACAGTTGATTTGAAATGTTAGATTTGGTGCAGGCAAGTTTCACACAGAAATTCTTTTATGAAGTCCTTTGTCAATGCTGACAAACCAGTGTGAGAGATCCTCTCACTGTTAAACATCTGATGCAATTTGCCTACAGTCTTACTATTTTCGAAAGACGGTAATAAACCAAATATTGTACAATTACTGAAAAATATTATGTCTTGTGTGGCCAGCAGATTCCTCCTGCCTTGCCCCAAAGTAGAAATAGTTCTCAAAACAGAGTATTAGCCAGTTATCTTTTTTGAAGGAGCGTCGAACACAATATCTGGCTTAATTATTGGCTACAGGAATTGCATGATATTGTTGACTCAAAGTTCTGAGTAGATCCATGTGGGGGAAAAAAAAGTTGTCTCTGAATTGGCTGTGTGGTGGATTACTCTCCTTTATGGTGACTGTGTTTCATATTGTAAGGATTCAGGCTCTAGGTTTGATCCTACTAGAGCTTGATCCATTCCAGCTTATTAGCTACATGAAACAAATGGAGAGTGATGGTAGTTCACCTAAAGTCTAGGAGCTGCAAAGTGCGATTTTTGTATATCTCTGTACATTCTCTATATAAACAGAGAAGTTCTTTTAATAGCCTTTGCATCAGTAAAATAGATTAATTCTGTATTGTGTATTGCTGGGTAAGTGTTTTCAGGAAGTATTAAAAAGGCATTCTGTTTCCCAGGGAGGGAAGTAGTGAGGTGCTGTTGTAGTACCTGAAAACAACCCCACAGACATGAGGTAGCTGATAGTGCAGTGAAAAGCAATAGCTAGGGGATTCTTAGAATCCAACAGCACAATCGAAAAACCTGTCTGAATTCTAAACATGTTTTGTGTTTGTAACAGCTACTGGTAGAAAAAATAAATTAAAACTGCTTTGTTACCTAAATTGGAGTTATTTTATCCAATGGATATCTAAACATGGCCATGGCAATAATAAAGAATGTGTACTGTTCTTGTTTTCATTCAATAACACCTTTCTTTTTTTTTTTTTTTTAACTTTTCCAGCTATTATTCTTTCCCTTAAGTAGTTTATTTCTCTGTATCACACTACCATCCTTTTTTTTTTTTTAGTTTTTAACCTTCTCATAAATCCTCACAAGGGGTATGTGAGGAGCAGCATAGGTACATTATTCCATCCTGCATCCTTTAACCTTTAAATTCCTGACTTCATTGTAAATGTTTCTATTGCTATCTTATTGCATAAGAGTTTCATACACAAATATTAACTTTCTCAGCTGATGTAGTGTGGCTTTTTTCAGTACCCAAAATCAATTAGTTGCAGTCTTATTTCTTTGTTTGGCAACCTGAAATGATTTCTTAAACATCTTAATGTGGTCCATGATAAATCGCTTAGGAACAATTCAGAATTCTTTTGCTGGAATCCAACTTGCCATTGCTGCTGAGGTCTCAAGCTTCTGTTGCTTTTAGCACATCTCTGCACCAGGTATTTTGGCTGATGTAGTAGTTCATGAAATGCAGTCAGAAGGTTTGTTTCTTAAAAGCACATTGGTAGCTGTGCTGCAACCACAGGAAGCTTTGGCCTTCATTTAGGCTATACAGTGGAACTCGGAATTACTACCCTGTGCTTTTTCTACTTTCTGCTTTTTTTAGCCAGTGAGAGCATGGCTTGCTAACATTCTGCATGCTTCCAGCTATTGTTCCTTTTTCTGTTCATCTACAAACTACGGCAGCAAGTAAAATAAGAGGACATGACAGTAGGATTTAGCTTCATTCTTTGGTTTTATCTTTTGTAGAAACATTGTGTTTGAATTCCAAAACACTTTCCAGTGCTTAGCAGTGTTCAACTTTTCAAGCCAGAATTAATGTTTATCTTGCATTAATGTGTGAATTGTTTTTCTGAAGAATTTGGCCAAACAAAATTATGCTTTCTATCCACTGCAGGAGAATGGAAGATCATTAGCACTTGTTTTGGGAGCACCTTGATTTGATGTTTTTCCCAATAGATTGGAATTGCAATAATGATCATCTCAACAATTTCTCTGTTGTGATTTACCTGTTTTCCATGTTCAAATAACTCATCTGACCTTTACGTCTTGTAAAAATATTTTGCATGCACTTTGGCAAATTCTAAGTGAGCTTTTTGCCACTTTGCACTTTTCACAGCCGAATTTCAAACCGCCTTTTCATTAATTCTTTTTTTATATAATTCTGGAATTATTTTTCCAGAACTATGGTGCTCAATCTACTCCACAATCTTACTGTTTATTCCCGAAATTACTCAAGTGGCCTTTACAGGAGTTCAGAAACTTCTTGAGGACCCTGAAGTTCCCAAGTATTGTGAAATCTGTTTTTTTATTTTTCCTAATAGGATGCAGCACAGATGCCAAGCAATCTGAGGAGCAATCTGCATCTGCAAATGAAGAACTTTATCCTTTCTGTAGGGAGCCCAGTTATTTTGAAATCCCTACTAAAGAATGCCAGCAAGCTTCACAGGTAGCAGAGAGCACTATTCATGAAATTCCCACAAAAGATACCCAAAGCTCCCACACGGCAGCTTCAGGACACGCTTCCTTTACCATTGAATTTGATGACAACACTCCGGGAAAAGTAAAGATCAAAGATCATGTGACAAAATTCACGTCAGAACAGCGTCATAAGTCGAAAAAGCCTTCTTCCTCCAGTGGTCAGGACCTGCCGGGGCTTCAGACGGTGATGATGGCTGCAGAGAGCAAAGTAGCAGATTGGCTTGCGCAGAACAATCCTCCGAGAATGATATGGGAACCAACAGAGGAGGATTCCAAAAGTATTAAGAGTGACGTTCCAGTGTACTTGAAGAGGCTGAAAGGTAAAGTGAATAATTCCAGCTATGCTTATTCTGAAAGCAGCAATTCCTCAGCAGCATGCAGTCAGAGGATCCCTGAGCCCTTGCGGAGTTCAGATGAAATCACAGATACTCCACATGTGTGCAAGGATCTGGGCTGGGAAATTTTATTGCTGAATAAAGTCCTACAAAGAGCATAAGAAACCAAATGCTGAATCATCTTACAATCAATATGCTAATTGGAGATGTTCTAGCATGGCTGAAAACACCAGATATTTAAACATTGATCTTGAAAAAGAAAAGGAAAAAACCAAACCTTAGTTAAATTAAATTCTATATATCTTGCTTTTTCTCATTAATTACTTTAAAAAGCTGAATTGCTTTTTGGAATCAAAGCTCTGAAGTTCAATTTATGCTTTTAGCAACTCTTTCAATGGCAATTTTGTGAATATTTATGTGTTATGAGAAAATCATTTGTGGCAAAGAATACATCATATAGTCATTCTGTGTAGAGGGATCATGTTTGGTGGAGTCAAGTTTGAGTCAGGAATCAGAAATAAAGCAAGAGCTTCAAGTTTTATACTCAGCTTGTGGAATATTGTATTTATATGAGTGCTGCTGTTGAATGGAGTTCCAGGTGATCATACATGTTCTTTTGTTGCAGACAGTGACATTTGAAATGAAATTAAATCAAATGTTACACATGACAAGTGTACTTTTTCTTGAGTGTCACTTAACAGAATAGAGAAGCAGATAATCTTGATGTTCAGATGAAGATTCCAGTACCATTCAAACTTTCAGAATGAAAACTTCTGATGAACTTTTTCAAGCCTCTCTTATTTTCTGTTTTTAATTTCAGCAGGTTAACCCTACAGTTCTCATTTTCCTTGGCTCTGCAACATTATCATGTCTAGTTCTTAAACCAGCTGGGACTGAGTACAACATTCTTTGCCTTATTGATCAAAAGTCTGCTTTCTAAGGCTGACTCTTTCAAATTAAGCTAAAAGTAAAATTCTGGAAGCAGAATTAGATTAATGTGCTAGCATAAAGATAATAGTATATTATTTCTTCCATTGTAAATCACATTCTTTGGCCTTCATGTAAATATATCGGATTCATGAACATTCTTTAACGTACTAGCCATGACACTTTGATAAATAGAAGGGGCTTTGTTTTTAAGCCTTTTCCTGGCAGAAACTCCTCAAAGTCTGATTAGTTTTCATCTGAAAGAGGTGTAAGTTATGGGATGCATATGGCCGTAATAAATATCTGAATTTTGTAATATTCTATGGGCTGTTTGTATTCTCATTCATTAGTTGTATTTTTAGAGAGTAAATATACCTAGGTGCTTTGAAAGATTGATTTTTTAAAAAAACTCAAAGCTTATTGGGTTTTTTTTTTTCTCCTCAGGTTTTTCATATAATATTCTGTACTGAAGTCCCACTGCTAAAATTATATTATATGACTTTCATTGTGGTGTCGATAGTGCTTTATTATTATTTGGAAGTATATAAATCATCACAACATTTTTGTAGGCACTATTCTAATAAGTAGAAAACAGGAGTGTAAGTTGGGATTTCAGCTGTGTTTTCAGTGGTATTAGTCTGAGAAGTAAGATTAGCTAGTATGTAATTACTATTTAACTGAATAGTAACTGCATATCCTAACTATTTAAATGAGAAAACATTAAAAAAGCTATCCTCTTCAGAATCAAAAATAGAGAAATTATATATTATATACATATATAAATGTGTGTGTGTAAATACATATATATGTATATAAATATGAGTAAAACTTGATCCAAAAGAGTTCAGAGACGGTGAAACTGTTCCTTCCCAGGAACTGAACTAAAACTTAGGAGCACTGACCCTTTCACTGTACAGGAGGTTGGTCTGTGTTAAAAATAAAAACATTTACTATGTGTAGGTATCCAGCCTTCCGTGCATTTTCAGGTATCTTTGCAAAATTCGTTTGTAGGTGTGTGTATGATTTATGGAATATGTAATCCTTGTTCATAGATCTCAGAGTAGTTTGTGGAATGAATAAGTAACAACCATTTTACATGCACATATCAGATGCTGAGTGGGGTGAATTATGGAAAAACTCATTGCTCTTCTTGGAAAGAGTAATAAAGAATTCAATTTTAAGTAGGCATTTCTCATGATAAACTGTTGTAAATGTGGGAGGAATCCAGCAATATGAACTGTGGCTCTCTTTCCGCTGTCTGAAAGACTTTATTAAGGTTTTCTTTTTCCTCTTAACCCTGCCTGGAATGTGTCAGTAGTCATTTGTAATCAACTGGCTCTGCAACAAAATTGATACAATTCAAAAACATACTATAGTACAGCTGGTAAAATACTGGCTTTTGTATGTCACTGATAAGTATTCACAGATGAGAGTATTAGGGAAAGGATACTTCAAATGCACTGCTGTTACTGATCAGCTTCTAAAATGTTTCATTGTTTGACTTGTAGCAAGTTGATGGCATTTCCAGGAACTGAACTGAATTTGCAGAGCCAGGTATTGTAAGCTGTTGGAGTCTAAACAGAAATCCAGTTTGAAATAATTTCCTTCCTAGTTTGCTGCTTGGATTTTTTTGTATGTGTTGTGTTGAGGTCTTTCTTTGTTTCACTGTGCTATATATTGTTTTGCTTTGTCTGTAGGGAATAAACATGATGATGGCACACAAAGTGATTCAGAGAATATTGGTGCACACCGGCATTACAGTAAACAGGCAGCACTTGAAGAACACTTAAGGCATCATCATACAGAGCTGAAAAAGTCACACCAGAAAGTCCATTCCACAGAAAAGCAGCAAGAGCAAGCTGGTTTTAGTCAGACTGCCTTTATGATTGAGTTTTTTGATGAAGACCATCCTCGCAAGAGACGTTCTTACTCTTTTTCTCAGAATGTAGGAGCTTTGTGCCCAGAATCTCCATCTCCAACATCTCATGCACGAGCTGAAAGAGTGAAACCTGCATCAGGAGAGAAAGTCTCTTCACCTGTGCAAGCTAGCTCAGCACATCACAGAGCAGTACATGGTGTTCATGCCAAACTTCTAAAACAGAAATCAGAAGAGCCCTCTGCTGTGTTACCTGCCTTACAAGCTGCATTGTTAAGGAGTTCAGGAAGCCTTGGCCATAGGCCTAATCAGAACCAGGAGATGGACAAAAAGTTGAAGAGCCAACATATTTCTGCTGCTACTGAAAAGGACAATGAGGATGACCAGAGTGACAAAGGTACTTACACTATTGAGTTGGAAAATCCCAATTCTGAAGAAATGGAAGCCCGCAAAATGATTGACAAGGTGAGAAACCTTAAATATATGCTGATGTTACAAGTGTTATATGATGTGTGGGCAGCAGTCTACCACTTCAGTTCTGCTTATTAAAGCTGCTGCAATGACACAAGTTTTTAAACCAGTCTATAATGATTAAATATGGAATGTCATAAGAACCACAGCAGACACTTGGCTAAACATTATTCCTGTTTCATACTGCTCTTCTCTTAAAGTTTGGTAGTTTTAATGTGTTTTCAGAAGATTTCAGTACTCTAAAAATACTAGGCACCAAAAATCATTTAACTGGTATTTTTATGAGGGTGGTTTGTGTCCCTGTGGAAATACTCAATTGTTCTTACAAGCCTATTGTCTGTGTAGTTTTCAGGATATAAATTGGTTCCATCCAAATGATCATATAGATACAGATTGTAAATGTTGTCTATACTTTTTAGAAAAGTATATTCAGTAACAGTAACTTAAATTTCAGTGTCAGTTATAAAGAGTAAGTACAAAAATGCTTTCATTTTCCAGAAGTATTTATATGATAGCAATGTAAATTTCCTAGTTTACTTACTGGTAACAATAGAAATATAAATAACAATACAAATTGTATTTGCAGTTTAAAAACTGTGTTAAATAACTGTTCTTTGAATTCAACAGGAAAATATGGGTAGCAGAAGCTATGTTTAATCATTTGGCTTAACAGGACTCTTGCAATGGATTTTTTTCTGATTTTGTTGTGTTTTCCTAGATAATCTATCATGGTAGAATGCCTGCAATCCAATTCTTGGCTAGGGTTTTGCTAATTTAACAGGAAATTCATCACTTACTTGTTTTAGAATTATCGAAGCATTCATTTGCATGTCTAAAAAAATTCTGAGGTAGTGGGGAAATGGGACATTTTATTATAGATGGTTTTCTTTTAAAAAAGGTGTTTATGGAGCATTTGGGGACAGGTATTAAAGTAAAGGGTAGCACCTTCAATAAAATAAAGATAATAGTTTTGCCTCTTATGGATTCTGAAAAGGAAATTTTTTACTTCTTTGAGTCAATATTCAAACAAACAACTGAGAAATAAAAACATTCAAAATGAAGCAAGTGAATATTAAAGAACTACAAATTTCTGCATTTTATTCTTAAATTATAAATCTTCAACTAAATTGCATCAGAAAAATTTTAAGTCACGCTTTAGCTAAGTATAGCTGTTCAACAGGGCTTATATAGAAACCACAAAAAGTAATAACATTTGAAAATAGACAATTTATGTATTTGATAAAAATGTTAATACTGTCTAATATTTATGGTCACAGAATATGCTGAGCTGGAAGGGATCCATTAGGATCACTGAGTCAAACTCCCAGCCCTATGCAGGACACTCCAAGAATCACACCATGTGCCTCAGAGTGTTAATAAAATTTCAAATTTTCGGTGGCCTTCAGTACCCGTTCAGATTATCTGAAGTCAGTTTTTTGTTTGAATCAAATCTCTCCTGTTACAGGAGAGATTCAGGAGCAGGAAGTGGATGGATGCCTTAAGGATGATAGTAAATTATTGCTTAATAATCTTAGTGTTATATAAAAGCTTTTGAGTATCATAAATTTCCCTTACTGCTAACTTAAAAGGTGTCACCACTAGGTATTAAAGATTTACTATGAAGTAAAGCAGCGATGTTTTTTCTTCAAGGTCTTCTGTATCATTTCACTTAGTATCTGTGCTGAAATCTTGTGGACACTGTATTTTACACCCAGTTCAAAGAGCCCTGCTATGCAGTTCTTATTTGATTTGGTAATGTGAAAGCAGTATGATACTATTTTTATGAAGTGCAGAAAAACAGCCAACGAAGAAACTCTAAACCAAATGGAAGCCAAAATTTCATCCTCCAGCTGAGCTCAGCGTTGCTTCCCTCCTATTTTAAATTGCGAATGCTTTGGATAATCTTACTTTGCCAAAGGGGGATAAGTGAGGTATAAGACAAGGACTTTTGTTAGCCTGTTGACTCCTGTGCTTCTTTATTGAGGGTTTAAGAGAATTATTGGTTTACATTTTATCAGTTATTTCAGTATAGCCACTCTTTCATTGTTGGCAAGTCAGTCCTTTTCTGAGTAGCTACCATGCCTGCTCAATTGAGTCTCATTTAAGGGTGTCTCTTGGGTCAAACGTTTGATTGACATTCAAGAGTTTAATTTGCTAGGATTGGGATGAAAATGCACTACAAATAGCAAGGATCACTTTCTAAAACATTTGCACAAATAATGCAGTCTTGTCAGTAGCAATTTACATTAGAATGGTGCTAAAATCTGGTTTACCTGAAGAATTTTCGACGGAATAAAGTACTTCTGGATTTGAGTATTTTTTCCCTTTTATTGGAGAAAAGGATGAGAATGACCAAAATATCCAAAGATTACTTCCAGCTGTGACTCAACCTTCGCCTTAGCCTTACTTCTCTTCTCTCTGAAAAGGAACATAACAGCAAACCACAAACACAAGAGTAGTATTAACTTATAAAAAATCAAGGTGGGATTATTAATGCTTCTTTGAGTTAAGAATCTGAGAAAAACATGCAGGAAATCAAAATTCTCAGGAAAAAAAAAAGAAAACACCCATCCGTCTATGTAATTCTAAAAAAAGGGGGAGTAAAAATCTTAATGTTGAGCTTTATTAGTTCTTTCAAAAGTACTATTTTTGCTTAATGTAGCCTTTCACTTAAGATTCTAGGAAATAGTTTCAAGAAAAATAGATGGTTTTGTGAAATGATTTTAAAAATCCAGAAACTATGCTGTCCTGCTTATTCAGCTTCTTCATTTCATTTGGATTGCTAAGGATCCAGTTCTTCCTCTGGTGCTCTTTCAGCCTCTAAGTATTGTCATATGTATTGAAAGTATTGTCACTACAGCAGAAAAGGAGTAGAATAGCAAATGACAGAACCTTTATTTCTCAACCATTTTAAAGCCTGACTTTTGAGAAAAGAATGTGAGAAAAATGCATTATTAGAAAGAAAGAGGAAGACATTTCATAAGTAACAGAGAAAAGCTTTTAAATTTTGATTCTTTTCCCTAACAGAGAGGTGTAACCATATATCTGCAGTCTGTCTTGGGGTGAATGTGCACTACTTACCTAAAATGAGAGGTTTCAAACACATTATAGCTTGTGTCTTGTACAACCTTTAAACTTTCAAGAATTTTTTTGAAGAAGATTTTATTTTAAGATGAAAAAGTAGAGTACATGTGCAGATACTTTTCAGTTGTAAACATTAAAAGAAGATGCAAGTAGAAATTTATGGTTATGTCTTAATGTTCTTTATGAATACTTTAAAAATAGCACTAAACATTGCTTCCTAAAAGTCCTTGATATTTCTGCATCCAGGTGTTCAAATGTCACTTAAATTCATAGAGAAATATGAATTGGTTAATAGGCTAAGGTTTAGATAATAAATATATTAATAACAGGAGGAAAAACATAGATGATGGATATATCTTTTTATACTTGTAGAGCTCTTTAAAATTGCCATTGAGACCAATTTCTTCAATGTGTGTTAAGAAAGCAAGCTGCTCTTATATACCACAAAGCCCACCTTGAACACATGTGGCATGAAATATCCTCTACTCAAATAGCATCAGAAAGCCACAACTCTTTCTAGCAGAATAATGGTCTTATTGTTGTAGCTAACAGCTTAGTACAAAATAAAACAAATTCAGGATCTTGATTTAATTTAGAACATGTTTTCAGTGTTACTTTTGCCATATAAAATACACAAGTAAATGGGGCACAGTTGTAGGATTTGTTTTTCATTTACATTCAGCCTTTCTGCTCTTTAGATGGGTGCAGTGCTTTCTTCTGTTAACACTTACCAATTGCTTTCCTTTTATCTCTGAGCTGTAAATCTTCTATCCATTTTACATTTTTAAAATAAATCAAATTTATTGGAAGAAATTTATTCTCAGCAGTCATATCGCATTAAAAAATCTTCATATGCCACAGAAAAGGTAAGTCTGTCAGTGGATGAAAGAATTCAAAACGATGCTTCTGCAGTTCATCTTCCTTTTTTGTTGATATAAAGAGACCAAATTATCATGCTAATGACTTCCCTTTTTCAATAAAGCAAAGTACTGCCAGTAATAAATATTAATAAATGAATGTGCAAATAATTCTGCATGTGTTTGGAATATTAAATACTTTGAGGCTATTGCAGTAAATAAAAAGCAACTTAATGATTTTTTTGCAAGTTCTTGAGGGCTCATTGTTTTGTGTAGGGTTTTTTGTTGTCTTCTTCAGCCAGTTTCATTTTAGGGTATTTAAAAATGGAAATATTTTGTAGAGCTTACTATAGCAGATGTAAGCTCTTCTATGCATGTGTGGGAAGGGAAGGGATGGAATAGAATTGAGGTTATATGAATGTTTCAAGTCCCGTCAGCTAACCAGGAAATCTGGAATGTTATAGCAGTTCATATGCATATGGAAACATTTGGCTTAAAATTTTGTTTGGTCCCCAAATTTTTTACTTGATTTATCTTATTTTCATTAAAATTTCCTGATAGATAATTGATTTTTTTATTAGAAAAGTAAATTTAAATCGCAAATTCAGCTGATTCATACTGATTCCGAAGCAAAAGACTTGAAAAAATGTATCAAAAGCAAACCTCAATCCATCCTTCTGCCATCTTCAAAAGACTTTCTGTGACCATGTAATGATTTTGTTTTCAATGCAAACTCCATATTCTAGATGTTTTGAAGTCTTTGTTTGTGTAGATAGACAGGCCCTAATAGTAATGGTCTTGTTTTTAATATGCAGACTATCACCTTGGATTTTTTTTGATTATATACTGTGCAGTGAGTTTACATAAAATCTTACTCTGTTGACACAATCTTGAGAGAGATTCTTCTTTCCTCTTTAAAACTTTGGAATAGTAATTAGAGAGGGGAAACTGTATTGCTGTGCACTGTAGATGGTGCATTTTCCAATTTTATTTTCTAGGTCTTTCTGCTCATGATGATACTTCAGTTTGGTTTGACTTTTTTTTGAGTATGGGTATGAATGGGAATCTATTCTAAAAGATTTTTATTATAAAATGGGATCTCCTTTTTGCTCACAGGGGGTATCTGTTCATACCACATTGTAATAATGGCTAATGTGTTTTTCAAGGAGTGTTTACTTTTGAATGATTTATTGTTATTGTTTTAAGTGTTCATAAAGTTTATATACCAGGTCTTGTCTTCTCTCTTGCAAATATTAAAAATTTATCAATTATCTTGCAGATTGTTATTATATTTCCTCTCGTTAGGAGTTAACATATATGTTATGGAACTCCTCTTGGCAATTTTTATAGTATTATAAGTGGAAAAACTACCTGAAAAGAATCAACAGGCAGGAAGTAAGTTAGGAGAAAAAAAAATCTGAGTATGTCTCAATGACTGTTTAAGGAACCAAGATAGATATATATATTTTCAGAAAATCCCTTTCAGGTCTCCTATCTTTTCACACTCTCTGGGTTTAATTGCTTTTACCATTGCTTCAGCAGTTTCTTTGAGAGCAATGCCTTGAGTCCCTCACAGTGTGTTGTTTGCAGAATGACTTTTATGAATACAGTGCTGAAAAAGCAGTAAACCGGTCAAAGCCCATCCAATCATCTGAGCTTATAAATTTTGTCAAGAGTTCAGAGGGTGTGTATAATCTTTTCTCCTTATGAGGAAAGGAGTTCTACAGCCTCTAAATGTATTGTTTCCTTTTTAATTTGGAATCCTAAAGAAAATTAATTCTTCGCAGTGGCAAGCAGGGACAAAATATGTATGCTTGTAAATATGTACCCGGTGTCTGGTAAGAGGAAGCTCTTAGACTTGGCAGGTTCAACCTTTTCATTTGCTTATGTGGCTTTTTTTATACCAGAGCATCTTGCATCTGATTCTATAACTTCAATATAGAGTTGAAATGACGTAAACAGCTTCTGTGAAAATCCATGGCGATTCATGAGATATGTCCTGCACAGAACACAGTCTGTTTGCCTGGCATGGCCAGGATAACTGCCAAGAACAAGCAAAAATGATTAAAATGAAAGTCCTCAGAAGCGGCTTGGTTAAACACAGTTCATGCAGTACCTAAACACAAAGTGAGGTGAGGCGTTGTACTCTCATCTCACTTTCTGAAAGGTGGGAAATAATGTTTGCTTGTTGTCTCTTCTCTATGATCCTTAACTGACTTTAAGTGACCAATTTACTGTGTATTATGAATGCCTGAACTACCTTTTGTGGAAGAACTGTCAGGAGCTCAGTCTGAACACTAAATGCAGCATTGCTGAGATGATCTGAAGCTTCTTCCATTTCCTTGCTCTTTGGAATCCTCTCTTGCCATCAATCAATCAATCAATCAATCATCCTCTGAGTGTGGTTTATTTACAGTTTCTTCTTTCTTAGTGCACCCAAACTGTGCTCAAATCCTGAAGTCCTGCTTGTAATTCCAAAATCATACTTCTTCCCTTTTTTTAAAAGATTTTTTGCTGCTCTGACTCTGTCAGTTCACAGCTCAGTTTCTGAAATCTACTTTTGACTTCTATGACAATCAAATATACTCATCATCTTCCTTTCCCCTAAAAGGTTATGAAACATAATTGCTATTATAATTTACATTCCTATCACTTTACAATGACAAATACCTTATTTCAAATTAAATAATTTGTTCCTTGTTTATTTTGCCATGATCCTTCTTTAACGAACTGTACAGTGTAGCCCCTTGTCCCTTACCCTTGCTCTGCTTTGATTTTATTTTTTTTTTAACTGTTCATCTTTGAATTCCCTTTTGTCTTTCTTGTCATTGGGTTTTGTTCTGTTCCTTTTATACAGATTGCCTGCACTGAAATTAATAGCATTCAACTCATGATCTTTTTCAAGTGTGTTTCTAGATTACGTCCCTGACTGTTGTTAGGATCTGAAAGAATAGAAAAAGAATTATTGAAATAATTTTACTGTTCAAATAACATCATTAATGAATAGGAATTGTGACTAGAATTCTTACTATTTATTTTTTGGTTTTCTGTTAATTTTATTGGTATTATTGGTAATTACTGTGTATCCTTTTCATTAAGAGTTCAGCAATAAGATTACTGGGGAAACTTTGTAAACTAAAAATTTTAAAACTAGATAGGATTCTTCATATCTTCCCATTCTAATATACATAATCTGCTATAAAACTGAGTGAACATATCTATTAAAAGTCTCAAATTATACTTTTTTTCCATTTATGTGAGTATCTTCAGTAATGATTTGGACGAGGAACTAGCTCTGTGGTCATTAAGTACTGAATAGTTATAGTATTGTAGAACTGCAGTGTGATCGTCTTACACCATGAAATAGTTCAAAGGTAAAGCAAATATGAAGTCCTGGTATTATGAACTTTGAAAAGCATCTAAATGAGATACAACTGGAAAAGGTTTTTTTCTTAGTCAAGAACTTTAAAGTTTATGAAAAGTACATACGGAGAACATCAGATGAGGGTTGTGGGTATGGGGGGGGTGGGTTTAGCAAACCATTGTCTTCCGTTTGATTCAGAAGAGAATGGTTTCTGTTGCCATTTTTTTTTCTGACGAGTTTTTATTTTAATTTCTTGAAAGTATTGCACATACCAAGAAAGAAAATCGACTTCTGTGGTTTTAAAGAACCATCTTGATAGTTAATTCTAAAGTCATTATCTTCACCTCTAGTATAGTCCTGTGCTACAAAAAGTATTAATTCATCTACTTTGGGGCAGGAGAAGGGAGAGTGAACAAGACCAACTCCTGATCACTAAAGCTAGCTTGCGTTAGAGCTGTGTTGCAGCTATGGTGATGAGCAGGTGAACTCTAAGTCATGAGCTGTTGTCACAGGGAAGTGTATATGACCCGCCAAAAGAGAGTACTCTGCTTTCTACAAAATTAACCCTTGCCAAAGAGACCAAGGCATGTGCTCAGACTTGGTCCTGGAACTCATGCTGTCTCCAAAAATATGCCAGTACTTCTTACACGATTTGCATCTTGCCTTTATTGTGTTAGATAGATTTTTTAAATTCTTGGATTTGGTTGGATGAAGAATTTTAACAATTGCTGGTTAATGTAGATAAGGTTATATTCTCAGAATATTGGAAAAATTGTTGCTGCTATAAAGTGATGAAATTTGTGAATATCCTCATTAAGCTAAAGTAGTTTTGCCATTAGTTATTGCATTTTTTCCGTCTGTACTTTTTCAGGGCAAGTTTGCGTTCCAGCAAGTAACAAGATAGTGCTTTGAGACTTGCTGTAGTTTTAGCCTGCTGGTTTGTCCCTTTGTTTTACTGGGTGAACTGCAGAAAGTAAATGGAGTATCATAGGGGGTCTTTGGAAGACTTTCTTCACTGCTTTGAAATTGGAAAGTATGTGCCAGGAGCTCACCTTTTCCCTGCTGCTCTAGGATACTTGGGGCTTTCTCAAGGCTTTGCGCTAGGAGAGCTGAGATGCTAAGTTATTACGTATGGTCACTGTTATTATGGAGCACAGAATCACATAAGCTGGAAAGGACTTGGAAAGGAGACCTCTAGTCTGACCCCCTGTTCAAAGAAGCTTTGAGGTCAGCCAGGCTGCCCAGGACTTTACCCATTTGGGTCCTCATGCCCTACCTGGGCAGAGACTAGGCACGCTTGCTTGACTGTCCTCAAAATGAAAAAAATTTTCTCTGTATCCTATCTCAATTTACATGAGTTGTCCCTTGTCTCCCTGCAGTGGAGCACTGTGAGGAGCCTGGCTGTCATCTTGATATGCTCTCCATAGTACTTGAGGGGCTGCTGTTAGGTAACCCCAAAGCCTTCCCATCTCCAAACTGACCGACTCCAGCGTCCCCAGACTCTCCCCTTAGGTAAAATGCTCTAGTCTTGGCCATCTTGGTGGCCCCTGCTGAGCTCCCCCAGTTAGACAATGTCTCTTGTATCACCTGTTAATCCATTTGCTTAAGAGGCCAACTGGATTGCAGGTTAAACAAAATTGCGTTGAGAACATTTCATAGACAGGTCCTGACTTTCTACAGCGTCATCATTCCCTTGCCATTCAAAATGTCCTGATTTGCAATGGAAATTGTTTCATGCTTCCTAACAATAAAGTAGTTATTTTTAAACACCACCACCACAGTTTATACCATGTTTGTGTCTGTTCTATCATTACAGCCATGTGTCATAGACCCTGCAAGAACCCCATAAAATGGTGCAGACTGGTGGGGTGTTTAGGTTTTTCCGTGTCAGTCAAATTTCAGGGTTTCTGTGAAAATTTTCATCCTGGTTTTTTGTTCTGTAACTTCATGAAACTTGGAACAATCAGAATGGAATAATGTAATCTTCCTGCTAAAATATAATTTCAGGAAAATAAACAGTAGGACAGCGCAGGGCAAAAAACTTTTAGCTTTCCAGAATGATTGCTTGTAGGAAGCTGATACCTTGGAAATATCTTTCTCTGGTAGTTCCAGTTTTAAATTACACCTGTTAAAATAAAAAAACAATGAAACCAACATTAGTATTGTTGGTTTTTTAATATTTCTAGGAATTGTTCTTTACATCTATTTATTCTTTTTACATTACTCCTCATTCCCCAGATTCCCTCAAAAATGCAAGATCGGGGTATTTGGAAAGCCCCTGTTGTTTACAGTGCTATTAAAAAAGTGTAAAAGATTTAGGAAATTTGTTTTTCATTGACAGCTGTATGGGGGATATGTGTGATTTGTGATGGTTAGTCACATATGTAGAATACATAGAATTATTTTACCTCCTGTATCAAAAATAAAAGCTTGCTTCTCATTTTTCAAACAGCTCAACGTGTCCAAATCTCTACTGATTGAGGAACCTGGCTTCATCTGTTTCTTCTCCAAAACACGGTTAATCAAAATACATTTTATAGTTGCTTCTGACAAATAGAAAGAAACTTCAGTCTTTTTGTCTAAATAGATGAGAGATGCAGCAATATGTGTCATCAGCATTTCCTCTAAATTATCTTGATTTGACTAAGTTATCTCCTAGACCTCCCTTAAATGAATTTGCAATCATGAAGATATCTAAACAAACAGAAGAATTGGAAGCCTTGAAAAATGCAATCTAGTCTTTGTAGGAAGATACAAGTCTCTATCCATTCAGGCTGCAGCCACAAGGGCCCCCGTTTGCACATGGACCATATTGTAGCAACCCAGAAAGTACAAATTGCATTTTCTAAATGGTAGAGAGATGATTTCCAGCAGAAACATTCAAGGCTGTTTCTGTTGAGGGTATATTCTCCTTATTTGATAAATGGAGTATGCAGGTTGGTTAATCCTGAAATTCTGATACTGTTGCTTTTCTGCAGGTATGTGACAGGCGTGGAAGTAATGATCTAAGTTTTGTCAAGTACTTAACATGAGTTGTTTTATCTTGTGAATAGTTTTAGTATTTAAACTCTTAATTATGTGTTAGTAACAATCTTTTCAAGTGGTTTTTATATATCACAATTCTGAAATTTAGTCTTTGGGGTACATCACACTTACGTACATCTTTTTGTGAGAAGAGGAACTTTGCAGTTGTATGACAGTGGAACTTAGGACAGGTGCATGCACACATCAGATGTAGAGTGACATTGTAGTACAAAAATATAGTTTTATTGAAGAAGATGTTTTACTTTCCTTTCTAGTAATACTGTCCCCAAATATTTTGCTTATCTCTTCTGATAGCCCCACTGTATAGAGAGAAGGAACATTAGGAGTGCTATTACTTGGGCCTTGGTGATGTCCATATTACCTTTCACAGGAAAAAAAATAGGCAATATTCAAATTTGGTTTTGCAGTAATTTCAGTAATAGAAGAAGAATAACCAAATTTGCTTAAACAGGAGTTCAGTACTAGAAAAAGTAAGACTGAAAGAAGTGTTATTTCTGATACAAGTAAAGAAATTTGACATGGTAAATGAATGTGCTGTCAGATAAAATGAACCAATTTACAGGCAGCAATTTGCTGCTCTAGTCCTGATTAGATATGGAAGTGTGGAATTCATATTTTCCTTCCAGGGCTTATGTGATAATACCAGAATTTAATTTCATTTAAAAGAACATGTAAAATTCTGTAATCAATGGAACTGTGGTACACAAAGAAAAAAGTCTCTGCAGAATAGTGATATATTCAAAGAAAGGAGTCAGTGGGTGGTAACTGGTTTGTATCTTCAGAAGTTGCTACAACTATACAAATCAGAAGTATATCATGAAAGCAAAATTTTAAGTTATAGCACTCTATTTTTAAAAAAAGAAAATAAATATTTTGTAAATACTGTTAAGCAACTTCTAATCCACAGACTCTCTAGGTATGATTTATGTATAAATTGAAAATTCGGGGAGCACTGCCTGAATGTTAAGATGTCAGGAAAGCAGGCTTTTCTCACGAGAGCAAAATACAAATCCAATGTGTTTGATAAAATTTCCTCAGGTCTAAATGTAGTAATGCTGTAGCAAGGTCTTCGTGTACATTTAGAAGTGCATAAGGAGTTGAATGACAGGGTGCTTAACTATTATTTTTTCCTTTGTCTGCTTCTCAGAAGCTGACAACATTATGGTTTGTGGCCATCTAGTGGTGAATCCATTTCGAAGACACTAACCTTGTTCAGAATTGTAATAAACCAGTCCTCTGGCTTTGCTGTGCGAAACTGAATTACAGCACACTTTTGGAGAAAAAAGAATTCTGTACACCTTTTCCTATTCTGCACTAGTAGTGTTTGTAGGGAGGATAACATCTGTGAAGATGACAAAACAATTTTTGATGTTTACTGTTACTTTTTGGCAAACAATCTTAATGTGTGTGGGAAGTTCATTTTATTCTGTAACTTTTTAATGTCTAACTCCCTAGTAGCAAAGTAATGAATTTATTTCTTAGGCATTCATTTGCAAATTTTATAAATTGGACGTTTCCAAGATACAAAATATTTTCTAAAATGTCTTTGATTATACATAAATTCTGAAAGCAATTCATATTCCTTGTTTTCTGTGACTCATGAGAAATCTGACAAACAGAATGGTGGTTCTCCTACTAAAGTTCATTTTACTAAATTGCCTTTGTAATAATGTTTTTCTAGTATTTTTTTCTGAGCAATGTTTTTAAAATGTCATGGGAAAATTATTCTGACGTAAGCAGAAGAGATTATAAGCAGAATTAAGAAACAGCAGTAAAAGAACTATGCCAAGTCACATCTTGGATGAGATGGGTCAACATGGTTCATGAGACCTGGTGGACTTTTAACATCTGCTAAGTCCCTAGCAATTGAAAAACTGAAATTTTGTTTGTATTAGAGAAATAATTCAATAGGCATATTAATTGCAAATGCAAGCATTTGTATTTCTTATTCTCATTAGATAATAGCAAAAATCTGAAAATTTGGTGGTTCTAGGTATTGGGGTTTTCCCTTAATTGGTAAAATGGGTTTTACAATGATTTTGCTTTTATCTTTTGTTCCTTTCATCAAAGTGTCATTTTTTCATATCTGCCCATTCCAACTAGCAGTTCCTTGAATTTTCACAATGTTGACATAGACTTCCACTTTTTTTTTTAATTGCTGTAGATGTTTCTTCTGTTTAATTTGTAGATTGCACCAAGGTGACAGATAAGCATAATACAGTAAAACTTATTTATACTCACTATCCAGCATGCCACCATCCATCCATTAACATTGAACATTGCATAAGGATGGTATTGGGTTAATGAATGTAATGGTTTGTTTCATTTTCAGGTATTTGGAGTGGATGACAGCCAGGATTATAATAGGCCTGTTATCAACGAGAACCAGAAAGATTTAGTAAAAGATTGGGCTATAAATTCTGCTACAGTAGTGCTGGAAGAAAAAAGACCACTGAGTACAACTGGATTTCTTGACACAGAGGTAGAATTTAATTTTTGACGGTCTTCTTTTTTCTTCCACTAAAAGAGAGCACTAAGAACTGACCAGTAAGTGTTAAACAGGAAACAAAGTCTTGCCTGGAAAAGATTAACTCAGATCTATAAGCATTTTATTTCTCCTAGGCCTCTATTGCATTGTCAAAGCTTCTCTGTCAGAGGCAGGCACATTACATTGCGGAGGTGTTTTAAAACTTGGCTACCTTTCTATGTGCACTAACACCAGTGCGTTGGAAATGTGGCAGAAGTTTCCTTGCAACAACATAGCTTTGCACAGTATACATGTCATGTAAGTTCTGCAGAGGAAAAATGATCATGTTTTATAGCCCAAAGCAAGTAACTGTATTAAAATTCAGAAATAAGATGTATGCATTTTATGCATGTTACAAAGTCAGCTGGGAAGAAAAATGGTGAATAATACTTTTCAGATTTTTTCTCTGAAGCCAGAGGACTTTAGGTTTTTACATTCACAGTTTAAGTTCCCCAGTGAGGTGCCACTCATCACAAGTCATTTACATTAGTTCATTCAGATGCAGTATAACTTAATCAGTTGGTGAAAGATTAAACAGAGGAAAATGTCTGGCTTTATATATGACTTAGAACATGCACACAAGCTAGATAGTGATCATATTTCATATTGAAATCTTGGGAGACATTCTGATGTCACTGTGATGGATAAACTAGCTTGAAATGTGTCTGGGACAGAACAGGATCAAAATGGAGCAGAATCAACTGGTAACAGTAATGAAGCACATAACACTTACTTCTACTTCCCTTGTTTCTGAAGCATGATCCTATAATTTAGCAAACTTTATAAATAAGCAATTTTTTTTAATATATCAAGAGCTTAAAGTATTACTTAGTGTTCCTGCCATGCAAATACATTGATTTTAGTATTTACAAATCTGTTTCTCCTAGAGGTATGTTTTATCATGGTTGTATTTTAGCTACTATGAAGTTTCGAGACACTAAGTATGTCACTGTGTCTAGATTAGTACCTTTGACTAGTTTCTCTAAGGTTACAGCTTCATGAAGTATTGCCTCGCAGCATAGGCATATCCTGCAGAAGATTTTTCACCTTGCTTCTTTGCACAAATCTATAACCACATTCTTTCTCTCTCTCTCTTTTTTTTTTTTTAGGCATTTTGCAGCACTCAGTTCTTTCATGCCCTATCAGTTTTCAAGTGTATTGATATTTTTCCACTTTTATAATTCCATAAGCAGAAGAAGAATATTTGATTTATTTTATGAACACAACTGGGCTTTTCAGGTGTCAATTTTGCAAATACAAGGCTTTGTTTTTACAAGACTGAGACTACTTCTGCAATCATATGGCAGATTTAAGAAACCTTCTGGCAATGACATACTAAAACTCACTTTGATTTAGGTTGAAATTACAAGAATTATGCTGTTTTATTACTGTGACTGCTTTGCTGCATTAAAAGGTCTATATTGTGGGAGAGAATAGGTTATTAGCATAATTTAAAATATTATTACAAGGCATGATGACAGGGAAAAAATGAAAATTATTTGGTAAGTCAAGGAGCAAAACTGACATAAGGAACGTGGATAAAAGATCAGTGTGAGAAGAGTTGAGGACAGATGAAGGTGGAAGAAAGCTTACTGGAGAAAGTTGAAGGTAGAAATTGGTTGATAGATATGTAGAAGTAACAGAGAAGCTAGTTCAGAAAATTTGAGGTGTGTTTTATAAGGAAATAATGGGAAAACAATCAAGAGGATAACTACTGAGAGAAGATTGTTACATTTAAAGTCTTTTAACTCAGTTTGTTTTGTCAGTAGGAAAGGGAGAGGCAAGTGTGTTTGATTTGTAAAGTATGTGGGTCATGTTCTCATATACAAACTTTTCTGCTTGTGGGTTTTGGAAGACTTACTGCATTACTGAGCTGCAGATCATAAGTTTATAAACCTTATTGGCTAATAATCAGGTAACATCAGGGTAGCTCAGTGTTCCAGTTTTGCCTCCACGCAGATTGTGGGCAGACTTTATTCCAGCTGTCCATCACAGGTATTCCTGTAGATGATTTAGCAGAATGAGGTGAATTCAGAACATGATTGGCATAGAAAAAGCTAAGAGTAAAAAGCTAAGATATTTCTATTCAAGAAGACAGAAAAGATGGCCTGGGAAGTTATGAAGGTTTTATAAAAACAGTTTTACAGAATCACAGAATAGTTTGTGTTGGAAGACACCTCTGGAGACCATCCAGTCCAACCCCGCTGCCAAGGCAGGACAGGGTCATCTAGAGTCACTTTGGGGGTTGAAAGCTTATTCTGAACTTAAATGTCTTAGCTGTACAGGGCTTGTGAAGTATCATGAATAAAATGCTTGGAAATGCTTTTCTTGTTAAAGAAATTCTCAGCTTTTTCTTTGATGAAACGGTCTTTAAGTATTTTGGAGTAGGATGTGTCATAAAATAAAATGCAAAATGAGTGTCTTGACAGAGTTGGACTGAGCCTGAGTGCACTGGTTCTTGCCTTTTCAGTGATTACATATAGGCAATGAAAATACTAAACCCATCTATTTAAAATATTTAAATGTTTTTATTTTCTATATTGTAAGCTGCCACTTCCCAACCAAGGTAAGTGTGATTTAAGAACAAAAATTCAGTAAATAAAGAACAAAGAGAATATTATTGTTGTTGTTGTTATTATTTGTTCTGACCATATGAGCTTGGTTAATAAAAATACTGCAGGCATTGGGCTATAATTTATCCACCCAGTTTCCATTTAATTTTCAGTGGTCAGTTGTCTGTGCTAAACACGGTTCTTAAACAATGGTTTATCAACACAGTGTTTGATATGCTTCTGGGTTTTGGTTGGTTTGGGGTTTGCTTGGATTTTTTAAAATTTTTTGTAAGACTAGAGCTCAGAAACCTGGTTCTTCATCTTCAGGGTCATCAGTGCCATTGACTACAATGTTCCTTTTACTGTTTTGAATGCTTGCTTTATGTCTTTCCCACTGAAGATCAGATGAATAATACTACTGGCATTTTGAATATTTAATAATTTCATTCATGTAAATATTTCCTATATTGCTTCCTAGAAGTGGGGTATTTAGAGGCTGTATTTTCCTTTTGTTTGTCCTTTCAAATTACTGTAAGTTCCTGTCCTGTAGAAAAATCCATTTAGTTTGAAGTTTGATACTTACTTTTTGTTTGAACTTAGATGCTATACTGAAATGTAGGCTGATGTATCACCAATATCATAGAGTTGTGAAAAGGCAAATGGGACCCTTGGATACGCAGGAAATGTATTATCAGCAGAAAAGGGCAGTGTTATCCCCACAGTGAAGGTTCCCCTGTAACAGTAGCACTAGAATTGTTACCATTCTTGGTCAGGAAGGGTGGATACAAGTCTAGAGAAGGTACAAAGGAGTCTACTCAGATTGTTAAAAGAAAGGGAGATTTACCTAACAAGAGCAGATCAATGATGTTGTTCAATTAGTCTCACAAAGTAATAGCTGAGATGGGTACAGTTGCTGGGTTTTCATGTATAAAGGGAGTAAGTGTAGCAGAAGAAAAAAAGAACTCTTTAAGATAGGTGTCAGTGTTGTTCCAGGAATAACTTGAAGACATTAGCTGTAAATAAATTATATATGGAAATCTGTAAAAGATCATCACCCTGGAGGAATATGGTTCTGAAGCAGGTAGCGTGAGGAGGGAAGAACTGCTTTCAGGACAGCAATTTATAAAAAGATGACATAATATGTTTCTTAGTACTTGAACTGACTGGAGTGTGTCTGAAAAGACATTTTATTTTTTTTATTAATTTTATTTACCTCATTGAAATTTATTTTAAAAAACCTGTTATTCTGCTCTGAAATGCCAAGAACTGGAGATGCTTTCAGGTGTAATGTGTGTGCACTGTGGATTTTTTTCAGATGTGGAACCTGAAGCCCTAAATCTTCAGGCTAAGTCATAAGTCCACAGAAATCCATTGGTACATTTTCCAAAGAGTTATTACCCCTATTGACTTTGTGTGTGCAATAAGCGTAGGAGAAAGCAGATTTAACATGAAGGTAAAAGGCTGGTGTCTCATAGGTAAACCCAGCTTTTCAGAAAGACAAGGAAATTGTTTTTGGTATTCAAGAGAAGATTTGAAGGATTGCGTTCTTTGATGCCTTAGGTTTTAACTTTTATACTTTTCAAATCCTGTACTGCCTAGTGTGTAACTCTGAAATTTTGTGTGGTCTGTTAGCTGCTGTTCTCCTATGCTTGTTAGACATAACAAAGCCTCTCTAGGTTTGCTCTCCAATGACACCTAGATTGTCCCAGGCTGCAAAATGTGTAAACTAAAGCCTTGAGAGGAGGGGCAAACTTGGGATAAATACATTATTAACTGAAGTCATAATTGGAGAATTAACCCTGATAAGCAAATGAACCAAACTTATAAAAGGGTGAAGAACCTGTGACCCAGGGTCCATCTTGGGTGTAGCCTTTTGACTGCCCAGGGTGTACCTTTGAAGGCCCTTCAAATAAATACCTACTTTTCTTCTCTTATTCTTGTCTAGTCTCTGTGTTTTAGGTAGCCACCTCAAGGCATCATCTCAAGAGCCTGTGAGATGCAAATTGATATGGATTATAGGAAGAACATTAGGATAACTGAATGTGGCTTTTTAGATACATGTTTTATAAACCTTACACATTCTGGATGTGCTTAAACTACTATGAGAAGAAACTGCATATTTTTGTTGCTGTCTGTGCTTGTATGCACAGAGGTGGCAAAGCACACATTTACATTCACTGTTATGTAGAAACCATTTTCTGGCAGTGTAATTACATTCAGAGAAAAATAATTTTATCATGTTGCTTTGCTGCAGTTAATCTGCAAAGTCTTAATATGTTTCTCCGTTGTGAAGTAGAAGTCAGATTTCTGACACATATCTGTATCTCTGAAATTGGTTAGGTGGTACAGAAGGAACTAGTTGAAGTTTTCTGTAGCAAAGATGATTGGGACATCTATCATGTTTGGATTTGGCTACAATTAGTTGTTTTATAGATAGAAGTTCACTGTTACAGACAGGAAAAGAAAGTTTGGTGATAGGAAAGAAAAGTGAGAGTTCAGTAGTTGTCAGTTCATAAATGCTGTGTGTTTTTTGTAATATTCTTACTGGCACCTTGCATTGTCTTCAGAAATGCCTGTAAGTAACAGAAGCATTGAATTGCCTTCCTTTCCTGTTGTTAGACTTTTATAACATTTTGATTCTAAAAAATAAATTCAAAATATGGAAATTTGTATAGTAGTTCAAACAAATTACCTGCTGCATCTGTGATTTACTACATTCATGATATTCTGGAAGAGATTTGTTACGGTGCACTTGTTTGCATTAATCAGGAGAAATTCAAGATCATAAATTCAAGCTTTTCAAATGTCTGAGTAACTTTTAATTTGAAAGAAGTTGTCATAAAGTAGGTGACACTGTTCACCATTCTATTTCTGCTAAATAAGTTTTATAAAATGCATAGTGTTGTTTCTTGGTGAAAGGCTAGCACCCGAGAGTGGTCAAGGCATTAGGCAAAACCCAGCATTTTGAATAGTGTGTGAAGATTTGAAGATGCAGCAGAGCTGGTGACATTTTTCTGAGATGTAAGCAAGAGAGACTGTAATATATTTGATATGACAGTAACATTGCACTGTATTTAGAAATCAGGTTTTGAAAAAAATGTGCTGTAGTAACACAGGAAGATGGTTTAATTCTGTGCTTTTCTTTCATTAGAAAAATTTTTAAGATTTCAAAAGGCTTGCCATCGAGAAACTAAATTAATTTCCTTTCTGGTTTAGCTGCAAAAGAATTGTAAAATACTGATGACATTGACTTCACTGTTACTCAGTAGGATGGTTTAAAACTAATCTTTGCTTCTTTTTTTGTTTAGGCCAAACAAATAATCTGAGCTTCCTTTCCTTTCCATCATAAGTTATCTTACTCTTTCAGTCCTTAAGGTAGTCTTTCTGTAATGAAGTAAATACAATATTTCATCTGGACAAGAGGGTCTTCCAAACCGGTAATATGTCACTTTCTTGTCTTCCTGAAGCACATTTTTAATTTTTTAACACACCCCTACACCCCACGTTCTTATCCTGCACTTCTGAGCTGAGGACTGAAATAACCTGATCTTAGAACTAGCACATGTTCTGATAAATTTTATATAGGTTCTGATGTTTAAAAGTTCACTGCACTAGGAATTGTTGTTTCTTTGGTACTGATTCTGCAGCTGTACAGGTTTTGTTTGTTTGTTTGCCATTGTAGAGCTGAGGATTCTAAAATTTATTGAGGTAAACTATTTTTTTCAACTTCCTCCAGGAAAACAGTGTCTGACATATCTATTCAGGAAAAACCTGGAAAGATGGCATGCTTTTTATTAAGCAGTTACAATTTTTCTTCTGCTCTTGTTTTCTTTCTTAGGAAGGTTCTACTAACCCTGGAGGTAAACGTTGGGTATCGCAGTGGGCCAGTTTGGCTGCTAATCACACACGTCATGACCAAGATGACATGAGACTGGAGTCTTCGGTGCCTGCTCCATTAGAAAATGGTATTAAAAACTGTTCTTGTTGTCATAATTTATGCTGAAAAAAAATTGTGAAAGAGAGAAAAGAATGATTATGTACTGTACTTAATCAGCTTTTAACTCATAATGCTTCATTTTCACATTAAATTCTTCTGTTTCAGTGAGCAGAAACAGTGTAAAAACAAGCTCAGCAGTAGTGGTGTCCAGCATGGCAGTTGAGTGTCAATATTTCACTGAATGTTACTAAAACAGGAGAGTTTATAAACCATTTAATATTAGAGAAAGTTTCACCTAAGTACAGTTTGGGTTGGTCTGCATAGTATGTTTCTTTCCTCACATCTTTATTAGTCTAAACTGGACTTCAGTGTTATGCTTAGTAAACAATCCAACCTGAGAGACATCAGCTGGAGCATAGCATCCTTCCTTATCTTGGAAATACAGAAGACCTTTTATATTTCTTGAAAAACCCTGAAACCTTCTCCTTAGCAATGAACAATTTTATCTCCCTTTCTTGTGAGTGCCAGATGTTCAGGCTATGTTTCTCCATAGTTTAGTAATTCACATTTCTGTTTTTTAAATGGTTTACTCTTTGACATCCGCACTCTTGACTATGAACAAGTTACTTACCTGTCTTCTTTTCTGCTTTTTTCTTCTGGCCAATTTCACTTTAGAGGTTGTGATCATCTTTGGGAGAAGTTTTACAAAGAAGTTTTGCTTTTGATGTTGAATAATGCAAACTTCTGCATCAATGCATGAAAGAATTCTTACCAGTGACTGCTGCTTCTTTTGTAGTTTTTCCTCCCCTTGAAAGCCTTGAGCTTTGCCTAGGATACTAAAAGTCAAAGGAGATGGAAAGGGAAAAAATTAAATTATCCGATATACCCAGAATAATGGAAAACAAGAGCAAATTTTGCACTATTTGAAAGGATTGGGTGTGTAGATACCGGGCACTTAAAATCATAGCTATTGAGACTGATCCTTGGGTGGTTAATTGGGACCTCTGGTGGTCTTTTGTTTTCTGTACTGTTTTAAATGATCACTTTCAGATGAGGCACTACCTAAGATGATCTTCGGAGAGATAAAGGCTTCTTTTACCATTATAAGAACTAAGATAAGAGATAAAGTGAAGCAACTACTGTGTAGTGTATACCCATACTGCAAGAATTCTAAAATACTAGAAGGCAACTAAAGCATTCAAGCACCAAAGGTGTAATAAAAATAAAATTTAATATATACATCTAAAAACCAATTCACAAAATATGTCTTCTTGACTTAGATGCTTGTATCTTCTTTAGAAATCTTAGTATTTAAACTTCACGTAACGCAATGTAGCCAAATAGGATGCTGAACAACTCCATGCCTTTTTTTTAACTAAAGGCTGTTCGAAATTCACCAAGGAGCAAGTTACATGCTTATGTATGTATAAAATATTTGATCTGGTAGGCGTGTCTGAGAGAAGTCAATTTTCACTGATGGCAATCATATTGATTTTCATCAAACCTTCAATTTGGTTCATAATTTTCAAGGAAAAACCAATCCTGGAATTAGAAAACCTTTCTTAGATTTCAGAGGTACTTACTGCTTCTCAAATCAGCATCTTAACATAGATTATAGAAAAGAAAGCTGAGTCCTTTGGCGTTCTTCATCAAAGGTGTGACACTGCAAAGAGAAAAGATAAATTGAAGAGCATGGATAGAAAGTAGCAGGTATACATACAGCATGATTGTTGGTATTCAATTAATTGCTTGGAGGATTCTTGCAGAGAGAGAAACCCTATACTCCAGTTTATATTCCTGGAGTAACCAATGTTGGTGGCAAGCCGTGATAGGAAAATCCCAACAGGGTATGCAGAACAGTTGTTTATAGATCTCTCCTGGCAAAAAGGAAATTGACAGATGTGTGTTACTAAGTGTGTCACGTTATATTGCAACAGCTGACAAATGAACTGCAAAAAGAATTTTTCTATCCAAATATTCAAAGGCAGAGCAATTCATAGAGCAATTTATATCACCTTTGAGTAATAAAGGCTTGTTTCTGACAGCACAACTGCTGTGTTTGTTAAATGAGCAAGGAGGGCGCAGTCATCATCTCTGTGGAAAAATAAAATTTGGTTTTTAAAACAGTTATTCCTTGCCACAGTCCATGGGATGGCCATGCTTTTCTGCCTAAGGAGCATTCTGTGTGCACTAAGAATTCCATGGAAGTGCTTTAGCAGTAGTACTGCATTCTTTTGATGCTTTGTATACATTTTCTATACATTTTTATACTGCAGTGTCTTGTTTGGGATAAAAACATTATTTTTGCTTTCTCGGCCATAGTAAGTTCTTTGTTCATGAGTGGTGCTTTTCAATATTGCTGAAAAGTGTCTCCCAGCACTGCAGATTCTTGCCTGAGTGAGGCAAGGTCTCACACAGAGAGGCTGTAGTCTGACCATGAGACAGACCTCGAGCTGTGGAATGGGCAAGTAGGGAGGAAGAAGGAGCATCTTACTCTTTGTGGTAGTTTTGAAATCTGGTCGTAAAGGTGTTTAGGTATGTAAGACTTGCTTTCCACTTCCTGTTGTGATGGTGTGCTGATTGATATAACAGTGATTTCTTACCTATTTTAACCTACTGTGAGATTATAAAAACTTTGTATATGTGATCCAGCTGGCTGAAAGAGTTCATTAAATGGTTTCAACCTATACTTGTCTGAATATAATTGATCTTGCCATGGAACAGCAGGATGGACTGATGACTTTTTCAGTTCTGTTTTATGTTGTATTGGCCTTACGCAGTCTTAAACATTTAATTTTTCTATTTGCCTTGCTGTTGAATGTCTTCTCAAATATTTTTTTCTCTTTCATTTTTAGACACAGACATCAGTGAGTCTGGTATTTCTGTTAGGAGTGCTGGTTCAGCTGCTTCTATGACCAGCCAAGGTGAGCGAAAGAGGAGGACACTTCCACAGCTTCCCATAGAAGAGAAAATGAATGAAAACTCAAAAACAAAAACTGGATCTCATCAAAGATCAGAAATAGGTGAAAAGCAAGACACTGAACTTCAGGAGAAAGAAACTCCAGCTCGTGCCTCAGATGCTAAGACAAGCAGAACAATGAATGGTCTTTCACCCAAAGCTACTGGAGACAAAGTTTTTTCTTTTCCCAGCTCTTCTAGCAAAGAGAGAGTTGAAACTGGCAGAGAAACATCTGTGGTGAAACAAGCTTTAGCAAAAATTCAACAGCAAGAAAGAAAGGAGCAAGGACACTGGACACCCTCAAAATTATCCTCTACAAAATCTGCTGCAAACCAGGTTGAGAAAGGTAGGGAGGAGATTGTTATGTCACCCAAAACTTTGGATAATCAAGACAATGCTCCTGGACATGTTACAGATAAAGCAGAAATTAAGCTGGTGCAGACTGAGGGAAAAAGAAGAAAAAATGAGGAAATCATTAGAGGACAAAGTCCTAAAATACTTGGAGAAAAAAAGGAATCTTCAAAACCATTAGTGAGGCAAGGTAGCTTTACTATAGATAAGCCTAGCACAAATATACCTATAGAACTTATTCCTCACATTAATAAGCAAAGTGGTTCTGCTGCCCCTTTAGTATCTGCAAACAGGTTACGTGACAGAAGTGATTCAATGGACACTGATTCCAGTATAGATACAACACTCATTTTGAAAGACACAGAAGCTGTAATGGCTTTTCTTGAAGCTAAATTGCGTGAAGAAAATAAAACTGATGAAGGTCCTGACACTCCTAGTTATAACAGAGATAACTCCATATCACCAGAATCAGACGTCGATACAGCCAGCACAATCAGTCTTGTTACTGGTGACACTGAAAGAAAATCCACACAGAAGCGGAAGAGCTTTACAACCTTATATAAAGATAGATGTTCCACTGGTTCCCCTTCAAAGGATGTTTTAAAATCTTCTACAAGTGCCCGAGAAAAGATGGAAAAGAAAACTAAGAGTCGATCTTCAGATGGTGGATCTAGAGCTGACGCTCGCAAAACCGTGCAGTCCAGTGGAAGAATGAGACAACCATCAGTAGATTTAACAGATGATGACCAAACATCCAGTGTACCTCATTCTGCCATTTCTGATATCCTATCATCTGACCAGGAAAACTACTCTGGCAAATCACATGGAAGAGTTCCTTTTGCATCAGCAGATGAACTTTTACATTCCAAGATGGAAGGAAAGTCAGCTAAATCAAAATCCTCTCCTGTTGGACTTGGGCAAGCTAGTAAATCTACCACTCTTCCAAGACCTCGTCCCACAAGGACTTCTCTCTTGCGCAGAGCACGCCTTGGTGAAGTCTCAGACAGCGAGCTTGCTGATGCCGATAAGGCTTCAGTGGCTTCTGAAGTGTCCACTACAAGTTCTACATCAAAACCTCCATCAGGGAGGAGAAATATTTCCAGAATAGACTTACTCGCTCAACCTCGCAGAACTCGACTGGGCTCTTTATCAGCACGTAGTGATTCTGAAGCAACAATAACCAGAAGCACTGCCTCATCTCGTACCCCAGAAGCAATTATCAGGAGTGGTTCAAGGTTGCTCTCAGGAGGAGATAGCACTAAAGTTTCTGCTAGAACTCGAGCCAATAGCATTTCTCGACTTTTGGATTCAAAATCCAAATCCTTGGCTTCAGCTCATAATTCTCCCTCAGGTATGTGAGATTATTTGAAATAATTTTATACACTGCTAGATGTTTTTAACATGTGGATTTTATAAAAAAATTGTTTAAGAAAGAGCTCTTATGAAACTGTTGAGTTTTAGTTGATGCAGTCTTTTTCTTTGGAGTAAGAGGCTTCCATGGCAAGTCTTCTGGAGGTTTCTCACTTAAAATCATAAAGACAAGAAATTGTAATCCTTTTAACTCTTTGGATATGTTTTCATCTTGAAACTAGTAAAACAGAGCTGCATTAGGACAGTCAGATGTCTCAGCAATCATTTGCTTTAGTGCAGAAACAGAGCCAAGATCTCTTTGCTCAAGTCATGGTAGTAGAAGTTCAGAAGGTCAGCAACACTATTTACTACATAGAAGATATAATATTTATTTATAAGGTAGGCTTGTAAATAGGCAATCTGAATTTTTTTTTCTAATATGAATAGTAACATTGAAGTAATGAATTGAAAAACTATGTACTACCTAACTAAATATCATTAAGTAATTTCCATTAAAGGGTTTGCCTTATCTTGGATTATTTCCCATTCTCTGTTCCAAATCATTTTTGATTTCATAATTTATGATTTCATCATGATTTCCAAATCATGTTGATTTTCTTTGGTGTGGTGGTTACTCTACCTTGTCTTATGTGTGGAAGGAAAAATCCATGCAATCTATGAATTTTAACCTACTATTCTGTTAGAAGTTAACATAACATTCTTAGTGCAAGCAGTGTAAAAGCTGGTAGGTTTTTTCAACAGCAATATCAAACCTATCTAAACAAAATGTGGTAATTATGAAAAAGTGAACTCTGATGTGGAATGAGTATCTAAAATAAATGTCTGCTTGCTTTTAGAATTGTCATGCTACCAGCTTTGCCATATTTGCAGTCAATCCACAGTCTAAGAATGAAGTTAATAGAGTAGCTTCCAGTGTTGCAGCACATTGAAATTTTGGTACATCCTATTCAGATTTGATATAAACAATTGTGATACTTTATTTCCCACCCCCCTGCTATCTTTCTGTTGTTTGTATATTATAAGTGGACCATGTCAGGATTCTTAGCCTTGTGTATTCCCCAGGTAGTTACTTTTGGCTGTGTCATTTATTAGCTGAATAGAAATTTCTGCTGAGATACAAATGAGGTGTTCACTGAACTATAAAGTTGAATCTTTTTGGTACTATGACAGGTGTCTACAAAGGTACCCAAAATAGGTGACACTTCCAATAAAAATTCAGTCTTTCCTCGTGAGATATCATTGGAAAAGTAGCATTTTTTCAATTTTAATCAAAATTTTGAATTGACAATGCAGCCTGAAAGTTGGCAACTCTAGGTTAAGGAAGTGTCATGTAAAACTTCTATATGTTTATTTTAATAATGAATACTAGATCACATTATGATACTTATTTTTGAACAGGTAAAACCCAGATGTTGTCACTTCACTGTTTTTGTTTTTCACAAACCTATATGAATTTTGAGGTTTGTGTCCATGTGAAGTATTGCAGGCTTCCTAAACTTTTCCCAGGTTGCTGCATTGAAGTGGTTTGCTGCTTCTGTTAAGGGGAGTGAGTGTATCTTTCTCTTCCCACTCCATTAGTCTATCACAGTTGTCTTTGCTAAATGTTCATTTACCTGTATCACACAGTCAGAGTTTACTGTAGCTTGCACAAAATACTGTGTTTTCAGGAGAGAAAAGGTGCCATCTTCTCATGGGTACCCCAACATAATAATCTAGGTAATTCAAAGAAACCATTGCTAGAAAAATCTACAGTAGTAATAGCTTCTGTCATATAAAATTTTACAGTTAATACATATCAAGGGACAAGCCTATCAATGTAAAGGCTAAATAAAGGAGTCAGGTACTTTCAAAACAAAATCATTGCTAAATAAACCAATCAAGTCTTGTTACTATATAAGTAGAAAATATTACTACTACTGTTTGTTTAGGATTTAGAGTTCTGAATTTTGTCTGTATCAGTAACATTATAGTATAATTTTTTTACTGGCTTATTTAGATTAGATACTTTAGGAAAATCTGAATTGCTTTGAAAGTGCTGTAATCTTCTAGTGTATATAGGAGTGTATACATATATATACATGCATCTCCTATTATATATAGGCCACTTTTAATTCCTCAATTTAGTTTTGTTTCTAGAAGAATCAACTCTTCAATTAATTTTAGCTCTTTTGGAAAGCACTAATGAAGTGCTTGACAAAAATGCCTCAACTGTTTGAATGTGTTTTACTTCAGGCACATTTAATCAAAGTGTAACAGGAATGTATTTTCATCTCTCCCTGGACATAGAAAGACTGGAAAATGAATGATTATTACCAATATAGGTTTGGGGTTTTGTTTCCTTTACCAGAGGACTAGCTGCTCTCAAAATGTTAAATATGTTCCATGGTTATCTCATCAGAGGTCAGTTAACATTACCACATTGTAGATCTCTAAACGTTGGCAGCCTCTTAAATCCAGCCTACAAAGAGAAAGTTATTTCTGCACTTCCGAAATCAATGTTCAGACATACGTACCTGTAAAAAGAGAGCAAGAATAAGATGTTGTTTCTGGATTTTTTTTATTGTCTTGTACTTCATGTGGATGAATTGCAACATAATAGGATTAAAATTGTCAGAGCTAGCAGCAAGTCTGTAATTTCAAGAATAATTTTTAATCCTTGATGCAGTGAAGTATTGCTTACTTTTATATGAAAGGGCAAGCAGATAAAGGGAACATCTTGGATGAGAATTGTCAGCATTCAAGTGATTACCAGAGTGTTTCTGGGTTAGGAGGCTTGATAACTGACAACACTGTGAAGACATGTGAAGCAGAATTAGTAACTTTATAGCGCAAGCAGTGAAAGTTCTGATCAAGGCACTGCATCATCAAACAGTAGAGTGCGATCAATAAAAGCAGAGACCAAAGACCTATTTTCACAGTGGAGGAAAACTGAAGATGCTGTTAGGGAAGGAGCAATGTATGGGGAAAGCAAACGGCAGGATCAGACCTAGCACAAAAGTGCTAAACTGCAACTGTAAAATTAAGCATGGAGTCAGAACAGAGAGACCTTGAGCAGCCAGTTGTGTTCGGCAGCTCTGCTGGCTTGCTGACCTTGCTGTCGTTGCAAATAGCTGGCAGATAGTTTGATCAAAGCTGTTGAGGTAACTGGGGGGGGAAAGAAATTGATAATGGAGAAAAAGCAGCTCTTACTAAGTACATTTTAGTAGTAGGATCTTGCAAATGGATGCACTTGAGAAGGCAATGCATCAATGAGAGTAGAATATTTTTTAAGGAATATATTCAATAACATTTATTCTCAGATCTTTCTAAAGTGAGTATGTTGTCCAAATCGCCAAACTTGCCAGCTTAATGTTTTGTGAGGACATTAGACCTCTCCCAGAGTAGTCACTAAATTAGGTTTGAATGCTGATTATTTTAGCCAGGGTTTTGGAGGATTTTCTAGTTAGTGGTACTGATATTCACAGTCTTTGGTGTCTGAGATAAGCAACTGCACAACAGCTTTCAGAAATCTACATAAACTACAATGACATTTTGGGCCTGCATAATTTAAAGATAGTATTAAAAGCATGTATGTGCAAATGTATAGCTACCTTACTGGGAAACATGCTTGGATATTGCTTGTTGTGAATCATACAACTTCCAGATTTTTAGTGCTAGGCCTACAATAACTTTTTCCCCATATTAATGAGAAACACATTGATAATATGTAATCCCCCAACATTTTAAGGCCTTAAAATTTAAGGGTCTTAAAAATAGGGTTTTTATGATACTATGTAAACGATTGTTATTGATGTCATTTCAGTCAGTATCTCTGAAATGTTTAAGCCTTTACAAAATTAAGTATTTTTGATTGAATGTATGATCTTTTCCTAAAAAAAGTGTGGGTGGAAAAGAGGACCTAAGACTAATCTCATCAATATATTTTATTTAAGCAAATGCTTCTAATCTGAATGTTTTAAAACGAATTAACATGATAAAACACTATTTTGTACACAGAGAAATCCAAGCTTCTCCCAGACCCAGACCCTGATGTTGAAACTTGCAGTGGTAGAGTACTAGAAATCAAATCCGTTTCTGATATTTCACTTCTCATTCAATTTTTAGTTTTTAAATATATTATTACATATGCTCATTGTACAGTGCTGAGTTGCTGAACTAGCTCACTTGAGAGATTTTAAGATAAATTTTATGATTATTTTGAAGAATATAATTTGAACTGGGACAAAGAATTTGCACAAAAATGGATGATAAAATGTGGGCCCAACTCATAAAGCTCTTTGGACTTTGGTCACACATTGCTTGCATGCTGTTGGTGGGAAAATGTACTTTTTCTGCTCATGTTTTAATTCCCTAAGATCAACAACTTTGAAGCCTCCAAAAAGAGATCAGAAAGTAATTTGAGAGACATTGTTACTTTCTTCAATAAAGTTAGAAAATTTTAAGAAAGTAGAACTGGACATAATTTGAAACCCGCATTTAAACCTGAAAAAAATTGTACAAACGTATTTTTATTTTCAGCGATTGAAAATTCATTAGTTATATGAGGGAAGGGATGTAAGCTTATACACCAGTGTCATATTCTACATACCATAATCTTTGCATTACACGAAAATTACTTTCATTATTTGTTACTTAAATTCATATTGGATATATATATCCATCCTTCATTTGTAATGTTGGTTTTCTAATGTATCAGGAGAAATCATTATTAATTCTTGCATTTTGTAATACTATTAAAAACAATTTACATCATTCAATTCTAGTATTTTTCAATTAGCAAGAGGTGGTCACCTTTTGTAATTTTCTGTGGTACTTACAGAGCCTCATGAATGTCAGTGGGTTTGGGGTATTAAATCCCCTGCAGGTTGTGGTGATGGGGATTTCTTTACACTTGGTGGTATCTCTTCCTGCTGGGAATGTTTGAGGACAGCACATCTGAAATCCATTTTCTAGACTTCAGTAATTCATAAGGGGACAAGAACCCCCTACTTAGTTTCAGTTCTCCTATACTTCAGGCTGTCCTCAGCAGCATGGCTGTATAATGCTTTATGTGCTGCATGTCAGAATACATACTTTTTCTCTGAGGCTGCTTTTCTTATGGATGTGCTGCAGATTTTTATAACACAATATTAATTTTACGTATTTTTTTTCTGTACTAAACATTTAATCATAGAATCATTAAGGTTGGAAAAGACCTACCTATCATCTAGGAGTTTCATGCTTTTCTTATGTAAGCATGCATTCCAGGCTTGGTGCCAGCTCCATCCTTCCTTCATATCTCTGCTTTCTTTTTTTGTGAATTGCGTAAACCTTGAATGAAATTTGGGAAAAAATCTGCAGAAAAAGTGCAATCTGACTATATACTTAAATGTTAATGAATTGGGCCCTTGTTTTGTAATACAGTTTGTTTGAGCTCATATACAATCACTGGCTTTTACATCTTACTTCACTCATCACTATACAAAGAGCATTAGTTTTATGTTTTTATTAATCAATATTTTTTATTTAACACAAATTCTGTAGCTTTCTTTTAAAGATGTAGTAAATAAATCTTTTGTGAGGTACCTGGGGATGGATAATGAATAGCTGCGTATTTTTGTGATGTTTCTGAAATAATGCTGTTTTTTCTTATTAAAGATGCCATAATAATTCTTTTTTAATAATTAAACTAATTTAGTAAGTGCAAGATGGAGGCGCTTTCCTACAGATTATGCTTCCACCTCAGAAGATGAATTCGGATCAAACCGTAATTCCCCTAAACATACCCGTCTGCGTACCTCTCCAGCCCTGAAAACCACGCGACTGCAGAGCTCTGGGACAGCAGCTCAAAGCAGCAACACATTCAAGCACAGGATAAAGGAGCAGGAAGACTACATTCGTGACTGGACTGCCCACCGGGAAGAGATAGCAAGGTTGGTTTGAAAGGAGTGCCTCTAAAATAACTGAGCATTGTACCCAGCCACTTGTACAGGTGCACAGAGAGGACAAAGAGAGCAGATGGATTTTCTGTGTCGCTGCTTACTGCTTTCATTCACTAACTGAAGGGGTAACTTAAAATTCTTCTTGTGAGAGACTGGCAGACAGAACACTCACGTTACCAGCACACCTCTTTTTAGTGGAAAATGATAGTAACTTCTGATTTATGATAGCCAAATCCCAGAAGGTGAACTTTCAGTTGCATTATTGGGACTTGCAGAGGTACTTTGTGTATTTCCTGAGGCTGAAGTATATGTGATTTTGTAGTACCTTTATGAATTGAGATAAAATTTCAGATCGATCACAGGTGACAGAGAGAAAAAAAAGGGAGTTTTGGAATGTGAGAGACCATGTTCTCATTTTATTTTTGATTTATATAGACATTATTTCATGTTAGGTACTTTCTGATTTAAAACATGCGTATTCACCAAAAAGTAATTTTCTTTGGTTGCAAGTCCCTTAGATAAGTATATCAATACCTGTGTTACTGCTGGGGCCACTCTGCTTCAAGTGAACCAAGGAAAAGTTAGTTGCACATTCTGGTAACCAGTTGTTCCCACATCCTGCAACACCCAGGCAGTGAAAACTTCAGAGAGCTTGCACAAGCATGTAAATGTTATTTAATACTTAGGTGTCGGGTTCTGAAGATTTTTAGGCTCCAAAGAATTTCACCAAACTTAGTTTGGAAGCCTAAACAAGAAATATGTCTTCCTTTTAAGATTAATCTTAATAGTGTGGAGTATTTTCTAACTCTTAATACTGTGGAAGTGTTTTGCTTAGTGTGATTACTTATTTTTTGTTTCCTGATCTTGGTAATATTTTTCAACATTTATTTTTCTAGTGTGATCTGTGCAAAGGGAAGATGTAGAGAGGCACACAGAAGATACCTAAGGGAGTCTCATAGTATTGGGATAAATAATGAAATAAACCTTTTCAAAATCATCTTCCTAGAACATCTCTTTCCTTTCAGAAATCTGAAGTTAGAGATGGCTGTAGGAAGGTCTGTGTGTTTATGGGGAAAAAAAATGACAGCCATAGCATATTAGTTCCTCCTGATAAATAGTACTGCTGAACCTCTACTTCAGTGAAACTTCTTGGTATGTTTTGCTCATCTGGGAGAGATTGACACTGGAAGTAATTGATGATTCAGTATAAACTCATTCGATGGTTAGGTTTGCAGGTTTTTCTCTTCCCTTGGGATTCATACCCTTTTCTACATTGATATATTGGCTTTAAAATTTGTTTTAAAGGCTGTGTACTTATCCTACCTCTTCACCTTTATTTTCAGTGGAAGTGCTGAGAGGCTCAAATCAGTATTGCCAAATTTTTGAGTTTATGTAGAAATTTCACACAACCTACATTAAATGAGCTTATTTAAGGTAAAGGAAACTAGCATTCAGCATCTGAGAAATTCCAGGTTGCTGTCATCTATTTTCACTGCTTCCAATACCAGTTGCTTTGGTTAGCCTCTGCTGAGAGCCTTTGCTGTAGGTCACTAGTTCATCCTTTCTGTGTCTGCGTATCTTTGTACTGATTCACATTATTGCTCCCCTGGCTTTATTTTTAACTTCTGTCCTTGTAAGATACTTTTTGTCTCTGCTCCCATTGCCTTGCTAACCATAGGCTCTATTATTGTTCACACTGGGGTTTTTTTCCATCCCAGCCATCAGTCCAGCCTCTATGATCAAGGTCACTTCAACTCTATTTAGAGTTTTAAAAAAATTAATAGATGGTTATATACTCTCATTAAAATTAGTTGATTTATTTTTGTTGTTATTGTTGTTGAATAACTGATTAGATTAGGCAGGTGTAAGGATAAGCAGGTGTAAGGATAAAATACATGTGTAGCAGAAAGTAGTGTAGAAACTGTATGGCAAACATTTCATTGCATCCATGTCACCACCATACTGTGTTTTAACTGGTCCTCCGTGACTGACCCAGTTTGTACTTTTCAGAAATTTCATAATTTTCCGATATTAATAAAATTTGAAAGAGGTGTTTAGAAAAACTTACTGGAATAACTAAACTTGATTTAAAGCCACTTTGACATGGAGGGAATTTACACCCTCAGAATAACAGGAGCTTCACGTCTATTTTATTCAAGGATGTTAAAGTATTGTTAAAATGTTAAAAAGGATGTTAAAATCCACTGACTCAGTATAGGAAGTGTAACATAGTAGACTAAGCATAAAAATATTTTTGGAAATCCAGTAGTTCAGCACTCTTACAGGTATCTTAGAAGTATTCCTGTTTCATTGTGTTTTTTTCTAACATCGGGTATTCTTTCACTACAGGCAAATAAGAACTAGAGTTCCAGGCTTTTGGAAAAGGTGAAAGGTGGTCATGCTCTCTCCATCCCAAGCCCTGTGTTCTCACCTTTTCCTTTGTGTTGGAAACTGAGTCTGTTCCTTATGTAGCTGTGTAGCTGCCTGAGTCTGCTCACTGGGTGAATCTAAAGAAGTATTTCCTGGAGCAGGCTGAGGGGTTTAGGGAATTTGAGGTTTATTAGTTTTGCATCTGTGAATTGATTTCCCTTGTATGATTGCTAGGTCGGATGCAGGAAGCAGTAGAGACCTCCAAGGCAGCCTACAGCTGCAGCAGAGTAAATAGTGTACACCTAAAGCCTAAGTCTCTTGTCTCTGTTACACAAAAACATACTCCTTATACTTAAGCAATACTCTCTGTTTCTGAAAGTTAATGTAGAATTACTTGAAAACTTCATTTATGAAAAGTCAGGCTCAACTCACAGCTGGTGTCTTTTTTTTTTTTCACAGTGCTTCTTGTTTAGTGTTCTGTATTGTTTCTATACAGAAATGTGATTGAGTACTGGACTATAGCTTACTGTCACATTGAAAATAATTCCAGGTTTTGTTCACATGACTGATGTTTGACTGTGGTAATTATCTACCAAGTTGCTTGCCATCGATGTTAGGGTTGTTTATTCTGATACTTCCAGGACTCATTTGAATTCATTTTTATATAGAGATCTGACACTATGTAATTTTGATATGTTGGTAAGAACACAAATGAAGTGGTTGTGTCATGTTGAAGCATTGCTGATTTCTGTGAAGAGTTAAGTCTTAGTTAATTGATGCTACTTTTGATTATGGTGCTTAATGACATTTGTCTTCTGGAAAATTTGCTGGTAATTGAAATCTCCTTGTTTTATTTTCTTCACGAGTACTCATTAAATACCAGAATTTGTCCCAGAAAATCAAATGTTAATAGTAGCAACTTCTCTGTTTAAGGAAAAAGTGAGGTGATTGTATGGGACAAAGGAAGTAGCTGGTTTAGTATCTCTACTACTAAGAATATTGGATTTTTAATGGCATGTATATATAAGAACATGAAAGATAAATTAAATTGACCTAAAAGCTATAATAATTAAGTTAAATTAATTAATGCAGTAATAGGCACTTATCATATTTTAATTTATTTAAATGAACAATTGACCTGTCTTATGCTTTACTGTTCCAGTCTTTAATAGTTTAAAATCAGAAATACTGTCTTGAGTGGTCACAGGTAATTGCCACACATTTGTTTACAGCCATATTCCAATTATGTGTGTATCTAGGCTGCACAAAGTTGCACTTCATTGCAGATTGCTGATGGTTACTCACAAAATCCAATGCTGGAAATTTCTCTAGTTGTGTTTGCCTGTCTAGTTGAAATTCTGTTCACTTAGTCTTAAGCTGTCTCTGGGCCAGTAGTGTTCATTCTTTTTGACTTGAAGACAAAGTGAAAACAATGAGCAGAAGGAAGCTCACCTTGAGCAATCCATCTCTGTCGAGCCCGGGGTGTGTCACTGTCATGTGGCTGTGCACCTCCTTCCACTTGAGTGGCGGGTGCTGCGCGTCACCGAGTCCTCGGTGGCGCAGAAGTGGCACTGTCGGCTTCTGTGCCTTCAGTGCTGTCAGGCAGAAGTGTGAAAGGGGATCACTTGGCAGTCTGCTCTTCTCAACTGTGTGATCCAAGCTGGAGATTCAGGGTGCTGTAGTTAGTAAGGGTTTTTAAGCTTTTGCTTTTGTGGGGGTTTTTTATCTTGTTCCCCCCTCCTTTTGGGGTGTCCTGGGGAGGAGTAGCACAAGCAGAGCTAGCCAAGTTTCCTCCCTGTGCTGAGCAGAATACAGAGCAAAGCTGTTTTTTCGGTGTGGTGAATCAGAAGAAAGTGAAATGAATTTTTGGCTGAGAATTCAGCTGTATTTTTGTAATGCTATCATATCCAGGTTTTTAAAGGTATGTTCTATTTTTCCCACTGAAGAACTTGCCTTGATTAAATTTGAGGATTTAGGGAATTTCAGACACATGGGCAGCTTGATCTGAGCAAGCTGCAGGGCTGCTAGAAAATCAGAGGTCTTGAAAACATTTTTTTCAAGTAGGCAAACTAAGGTATAAATTAAATGCTTTCTGAACGTTTCAGATTTACTGCCATGTTACACAGGTCATGTGTTCAGTATTTTCAGCATATTTCCTATGCATCCTCTGTGTTGGAGATACTGCATATTGCACGCATCTGTCTGAATCCTGGGAAAAAAACAAGGATATTCTGTCTTTCGAGATTGCCTTGCACCTTCTTCCTCTAGAAAGGCATGCTGTTAAAAGCTTCAGTCAGAATTTGCTTTTATGGTTCTACAAATAATCTTTCAGTTTAGAAAGGCATGCACGTTTTCATAGCACGGTTATCAGGAACTAGAACTTACAGCCTCAAAGGCTGCAGATTGGCCTCTACTGGCCCAAAAGTGTTTGTAGGGGAGAATGTAACACTCTCTTTATTACTAGGATCAGTCAAGATCTGGCTCTCATCGCACGGGAAATCAACGATGTAGCAGGAGAGATAGATTCAGTGACTTCATCAGGCACTGCCCCCAGTACCACAGTAAGCACTGCTGCCACCACCCCTGGCTCTGCCATAGACACTAGAGAAGAGGTAGGAGATCTTCATGGAGAAATGCATAAGGTTCTTCCTTTTCTTTATTTCTTTTGCTTTTAGCATTTTGCATAGCCTTTTTAGTTACTTCCACTCAACCCGTATGCATGATCTCTACATTGTTTTTTTGATTTAAAGTTCCTTTACATTTCAACAAACAACCCAGAAGTTACTCTGTGAACACAGCTTGTCAAAAGGATGCCATACTGTCTGTCTCTTTTTTTCCACGAAACATAGGACAAGATAGTTACTTGTTTCTTGCTTGTCTGTAGCCTTAGATACTGTTGGATGGTATCTAAGTGCATTTAAAGATATTAGTGTGTATGCACAACTATATATAAATGTATACATTTAATTCTTTGCATAGCTATTAAAAACAAAAAAGTCCCTCTTTTCACAGGTGACATAAAACTTTCATCTTCTGAACACTGAAATATTTAGGTACCATCAGTTAACTTTAGATTTTCTTTCTTAATAACATTGTCAAAAACTGCCTTGAAATAAGTTTGCTTTATGCTTCTAATAATTCTTATTTTCTTTGCCTACCTCTGGTGTGCTGTTCTATGAATATATTGACTAACGTGTTCTAGTAACCATCACAGGTCTAATGCTGGTAAACTTGTTAATCTGAATTTGAATCATCGCTTTCTACCATGTTACAATTCACCATAATAATGTGTTGTAAATGTTTAATGCATTTTTTTCTTCATAGTATTCCTTTCAAAATGTGTTTTATTCATTTTCGTGTGCATAAATTTTGGTTAATACACTAGTTTACTGTGGTTAGTTTAATACTGTCTTTTTCTGTGGAAAAAAAGATATAAACAGCAATAAGAAATTTGTGAGTTGGGTACTCAGAAAAATTATAAATGCACTCATATAGATTTTGATTTTAATTCTCTTGGACTGTGGGTAAACTTTAAGTAAGTAAAACACACCTTTTCTCAGATCCAGTTAGATCACTCCAGTTTTTTTTATTATTAAATAATTATTTTCTTCTTCAAAAAATACGATGCATTGTGTACATACTGCAGGTGGCAGTATCTCCTTTAGGTAGTGTAGCACTGTGACTAATTTGGAAAAAAAAACCCTAAATTTCAGAGTACTCTTCTTAATTCCACAGATATATTCCATTAATCAAAGGAATAAATTGTTCAGTACCAGTTTATAGGTAGCTATTATGTTACCTGCCCATAAGCAAAATTTCAGTGGAGTAGTCTAAATTTGTTGTGTATGTCTGGTATTATAACAAAAACCCAAATGCTCATTTGTACAAGATATTCTTCCACAAGAGATGATCATTTTATACTATAGAAGACAACAGAATGATTATTATTGGATAGGCATCTTATAACCTGTTTCAGGAGAAAAAACCCCAGTAATCTGATTTTTGGATGTATCCAGTAGATTTCATGAACTTCATTTTTCTTTTATCCTGCAGTTGGTGGACCGAGTATTTGATGAAAGTCTCAATTTTAGAAAAATCCCTCCAATAGTGCATGCGAAACCCCCGGAAGGGAATGGTCGGCCTAGTGATGCCAGACCTCAGCTGACAGAGGCCCTCGATCCCCCAACAATTACCCGCAGAAGGACTTGGAGCAGAGATGAAGTGAGCACACAACAGGATTCTCTCTAAGAATGTCTCAATTTTAAGCTTTTACAATTATCTCCCCACTTAATATTCTAGACATTATCCTGTCTCTTCTACCTCTAGCAGGTGGAATTAATATTGGAAAAAATTGTGTATTATTTTCTTGGCAAAATGTTCAAATATCATTGTATATGATACCAATTAAAACATAAGTAAGATTTTTTTTTTTATAGTTAAAGATACCAAAATATATGGAATTGTAACTATTAAACTAATAATATACTTTTTTATTAAAAACTTCTTGCAGGTTATGGGGGACAGTTTGCTGTTGTCCTCAGTCTTCCAGTTTTCTCGCAAGATAAGACAATCCATAGACAAAACAGCTGGCAAAATCAGGTGGGTTTTTAAAAATTACTATTATTGCTGAAAATGTCTGTTCCCATCAACATTCCCAACAGTAAAAAAGGTATGTATAATAGACACAGAACAAATGTAGGTAGTAGAAACTTGTCTTTTAAAAAAGCACTGTTACCTAGGGCTTTTTTAGAATTCAGAAAGATTTGGAATGAATACTTTTTCCATTATTCCTTTTATTTATTTTGCTTTATATGAAGAGGAATATCAGGAAAGTTTACACAGACAGAACAACATCCATCATACTTCCAGCAGAGGAGCTGTAACTAGTAAGAGCAGCAAAATACTGACATATCTGAAGATTGTATTCTCATGGGAATACCAAAAAAGATTTGACCATAGAAATCAAGAAGAAAAATAATAATAATCTACATAAATTGGTAAAAACTGTAGGTTAGCTGCCATTTCTAGTCCTGCTATTTCTAGTAGGAAGAGTATCACCAAGTGAGCTATCAATTCTTTAGAAGCCTGTAACTCATTTTTATTACGCTATTCTAAGGTTTTTTTGTGTTGTTTTTACTGGCGATTAACAAGTAACGTTAAATTCAGGTCTTACATATTTCTGATTAATTTTCTGATCTTAAAATGTAAGTCAGCTACTATTGAATGTAACAATAATGTGATCATGTATGATATTGTAAATACAAGCATAACTACAAATATTATATACATACTTAAAGAAAGGGAAATTGCTTTTTTTCTATAAATTCCCATTAATAAGGAATTATTTAGCATATTCCTCAGGGCTGTGTTCAAAACTTACTTTTCCTCAGAATGGATTTGCATAATACCATGTTATTCATAATTTCATTTATATTTTGAATCAGAAAAACAGCACTACTTTTAATACTGTTTTTTAGGGACCATATAAGGCAGCTAATACCTATTACAGATTTTTACCTTAGCTTTGTTTTGAAATACATGAGTTCAGCGAACTGGTGTGCTGCTATTCCTCTTTCTGGAATAAAATCAGTTAAAATTTCTGCCCAGAATTGTTACAATGTCTTCATAAAAGAGGTGCTCCAGCCCTCTGATTATTTTCATGGCCCTTCTCTGGACTCACTCCAACAGGTCCATGTCCTTCTTAAGTTGTGAACTCCAGAGCCGAATGCATCACTCCAGGTGGGCTCTCACCAGAGCAGAGCAGAGGGGCAGAATCCTCACCCTCGCCCTGCTGGCCACTCTCTGTTTGATGCAGCTCAGGATACAGTTGGGTTTCTGGGCTGTGAGTGCCCATTGCTGGCTCATGTCCAGCCTCTCATCCATCAGGCCTTTCTCTCCAGGGCAGCTCTCTATCCATTCTCTACCTAGCCTGTGTTTGTGCTTTTATATGTTACGATCAGTTTGCAGGAGTTTTCAGAGGTTGTGACGGGAAGAGGTAAGGTTTTGTGGTGAGATCTGCACAGTGTTATCAGTGCTCTGCAGTGAGTGCAGTGTCATTGGCTTGCCTGGCAGCAGGCACGTGCCTCTTCAGTCAGGCACAACCTAAGCAAAGCAGTCGTGTCAGTGGAGGTGCTGCTTGTTAGCCTCTGCTGTTTGCTGTGCGTCCTGCAAAGCACACCAAAAGGAAAATGGGGATTGAGCACAATCAAGTAAGATTTGCCTCAGAAGGTAGGGAAAAGCAAGAGAAGAAGGCAACAGGCATTTATAAATACATTCTTCTAACTTGTAAAGTATGGTTAGATAGAGGAAGAGCAAAGTTAAAAGGAAGTTAAAAATAGCTAAATGAAGAATTCAAAAAGATGAAGTAAAAGGGAAACAGGCTTCCTAACTTTATAGTAAAAACAAATTAGCCTGTCCACTTTATAGTTTAAATAATAACAGTTTGAAAATTTCTAATTAATGCTTTCATTGTGTTCCCTTCTTTTTTGATAAAGTGACCGATGAAATGAGAACCTTTTAAATTTTAAGAGAAGTAAGAACATTAGCTCTAAAAACACCACATACAGAAGCAAAGGCACTAATCGTATACATCAGGATTGAATTACTTTAATAGAACATGGCAAGAAGGAAGGTGAAAAATCACACGTCACAATAGCTGCTTTTTTTTTTTGCTAGTGCTGTTTACTGCTAAATAAAGCCTAATTTTCTATGTTCCTGCTGATTTCTAGGGTGACATAAATGCTATTATATTAGAGAAGCTATAGCTGCATAAGATTGTCTGTATACTGAGTCAAATATTTGCAGAAGTTGCCTTTTTTTTTTTTAATTATGATCCCGTAAAGGATTTCATTGTCTCTGATTTATTTTCTTCCTTTTTTTTCTTTTTTTTTTTTTTATGTATATTTGAACTCCTTGGTGACAGGCAACCCTAAATTTTCCATTATATTTGAACTTTCTGGTATCCAAGTTTGCAGTTGTACGGCTTTGCAAGCTTTTTCACTCCCTTCCAGAACAAAAAAATTTGCCTGACCTCTGATGGTGAACTTTTTCAAAAGATCATGACCCTAGTTAAGGCCATAATGTGTTTCATGCTTTCTTCACTGCAGTTTTGATTACTTTTAATTTATTTATTCCTTCCCCAAGAAAAAGTATGTATTAATGTTTACTCCTTGTATGCTTTGTACGTGAATACGCCCAAGCCTGGCAGAAGCGGTCACTTGCCTCAATCCCATGACATTGTGTCATCAAAGTAGCACTTCCCTGCAGTGAAACCTCTGACATAAACACGTTCCAAAGCAGCAGGGAGTGAAGACCTCAGAGACAGAAGAGTTACAGCAGCTTCTGGATGAGTGGTCTGTAGACATCTATGGACTGATAAAATAAGGCAGGGTACCTATTTTGCAAAATTAGATATTCTTGACAGGATAATAACAGAGAATGAAATTCTCCGTAGGATATACATAACTGAAGAAAGGAGAAAAGAAATGCAGTACTAAGGCTCACAGCTTTCTTTCAAATTCCTAGTCTTTGTGACATTCACTCTATCATGAACTTCCAATTTAAAAATTATTTCTTCAGAGACCTAGTTACAGTAACAGTTTCTTTAAAGTGTACTGCTCTTTGACCATGATGTGAAATTGGCTGGTTTGTTTGCTTAGCAGTTTTACTGCAGCTGTTTTTGAGCTTTTAACTGTGAAATACCAATTAGAGAAGAAGTGGATTTGGACTCCTCTGTGTCATCATGGTGTCACTTCACAGACCTTAAATATCTGCACATTGCTTTTTTTTTTCTTTCTTTTTTTTTTCTTTTCCAATTGTGCCAATGAAGAAAGTTTAAATTATGTTTATTATATGACAATGAAAAAAAAGTTTTATCAAGCAGAGAACCGAACATAAAAAATGGGACTCTCACAGTATGCTTTGGGGTTTTACAATTAGAAGTGACTTCTTTAAACATGTAATATGAGTGATACTCCTACTACTAGAACATATATGTATCTATATATATAAAATTTACATATTAAGACTTCAGTGAAAACTTCTTCTATGAAATGCATTTTTGTAATTTCCTTAAGTGTTTTATTTTTTATTAATATAAAATACAAATGTAAAAGTTGAATTCGTTTATCTTATGTTTTGCTATTGTTGTAAAATGCAGTATTAATGGGAAATTTTCTCCCTACAGTAAAATAGTTGGCTTTTTAAAACATGTGTCAGTGCTGGAGGACAGAATCAGCTGTGTCTGTATATATATACACTAATTATTTAGCTACAGAACTGCCATTTTAATGTCAATAATAATGATTTTGCTGAAAGCCTGTATGCTTCCCTGAAAATTTAAACTGTGTGGTTAGATTCTGTCAGGTTTCAATATTTTACATTTTACTTTCATTCAGTACTCCTAATGCTGTTTTCTTCTATCATGTTATTTAATCTTTCTGTTTATTTTGTGGGCTTTTTTCTATTTTAAACATACTGTTGGATTTCTTTCTTCTAGAATATTATTTAAGGACAAAGACAGAAACTGGGAAGAAATTGAAAACAAGCTACGAGCTGAAAGTGAAGTTCCTATTGTGAAAACATCAAGCATGGTATGAATCTTTTCTGGGGCTGATTATGCTGCTCATCTAATGGCTAAGTAATCAGTAGAGTAATGTGTTGTTTTCAATGACATAAGGGCAAAAATCATTAAAAGGCTTTATTTAGACACTAAGTATATTTCAAGAATAAACCTAATCTTTAACAATTATTAAGACTTACTGTCTCATAAAGAAACAAGTAATTGTTCAGGGAAAATTCAGATAAAAGAATGCAGTAAAAGGGATCCAGACTATATATAGACCATCAGTGTATTTGTTTAACAAAAGGTAACAGCTGCTAGTTTGAATGTTAGATTGCTTTTGAATGAACTTGTTTTACAATCTAAAAACTACTTTACCTACTAATCATTAATGCTTAATAAATAATACTTAACGCTATTAATACTGATTATTAATACTTAAAAAGATTGTTGTGTTCTAATACACATGATGAAAATCTATAGATACATTGCAATAAAAGGACTCTTCAGGGAAAAATAACCCCATTGGTTTTGTCTGGAAGTGGTAACCATAGGGTGCCCACTAGAACTCCAGCTGTTTTATGTAACAGCCTAATTACATAAATCAGCTATGGTTTATGGCCCAATTCGGGCCATGTCATGACCAGACTGTGTGACAGTGTGAGGGGACAGACCACACATCGTGTCTCAGTACACTTCTCCTCTGCTTCTAAACACAGAGTGTAGAGTTTGGAAAACATCCTTGCATGTGAGAGCAGGCAGAGCTGAGCTATGTTATCCGTCTGCAGAGTCTTGCTCTTAAGAATGTCTGCTTACAGAGGCAGGTTTTTTTCTGGGAGAAAGGTGGGAGAGGAAACTGCTCACATACTTCATATGGATTGCTCAGAACTCAGATGTGAATACATTTCCTCTGGCATTGAACGGGCTAGCACTTCTCTGTTAGCTCATCATCAGTTATTAAACTCCTTCAGATTGATTTTTCCTGGAAATGCAAAAAACTTGGCCTGTAATTTCTGCAGAATGGTGTATTTATCAAGAGCAATCATTAATGACTTGGTATTATAACTTAATAGATTTGCTGATAGTTTTTGTTGGTTTTTTAAAAAAATTCAATTAAGCAAGTTCCTCATGGAAGTTTCTAATTTTAGAAATATTACAATATAAGGAGTTTCTCTTATCCATGTGCAGAATAAGACCCAAATCTAGTGGTTTATATTCTAAATGCCCTGAATATGGGATTTTAAAGTATTCTTTAAAAAAGAAAAAGGTTAGTTGTATATTTATTCCTAAGTTCGGCATTTTACTAAATTTTTTTCAATGTATTGAACCATCTTGCATTGCTTAAAAGTTTATGGGTTGTTCGGCAGTTTTTTGTCTATGCACTGATTTTCAAGTTTCTGCTTAGTTTTCAGAGCAATATATTATTCAAATGCACAGAACATTAAAAGTTAAGAGAGACAGTTGTAAGTGATGTTTGTTTTGTCCTTGGAACATTTACGTCCAGCTCAGATGAGAAATCTACTTAAAGATAATGACTTCGTAAAGATAATCAATCTCTTTGCCACCCCTGAAAATCACAGTACTTAGTACAGAACAGCTTTCTGAAATGGATTAATGGTTTTCTGAAATCAGTGCCTTTGAAAATTCTCAGCTTTAGAATACCAGTGACAGCTCTCCTCAGCAGTTGGATTAACACTATTCACCAGCATAGGATCCTTCAATTGTAGGATTTACATATTTATATTAATATAAATATGCTAATTCTATAACCAGGGAAATGACTCAGGGAAGTGGTCACAGCACCAAGCCTGCCAGAGTTCCAGAAGCATTTGGGAAATGCTTTCAGGCACATGGTGTGATCCTTGGGGTGTCCTGTGCAGGGCCAGGAGTTAGACTCGATGATCCTTGGGGGTCCCTTCCAGCTCAGGATGTTCTGTGATTCTGCAGCTTAAGATGTGGTACATTTAATGATTGCTGTGTTTCTGAGTGTGTGGCTGTGACTGTGGCTGTGTTAGCACAGTGGAGAAAAATCTGTAAGGCAGAGGAGTGCTGAGGCCCCAGCACTGGTGTGCTGTGCAGGGTCTCGTGGCGACAGGGCCAGTGGGTGCAGACAGAACCTTGATGCTGTCATCTCACTGTCTGACTCACATTCCTATGANTTTTTTGTCTATGCACTGATTTTCAAGTTTCTGCTTAGTTTTCAGAGCAATATATTATTCAAATGCACAGAACATTAAAAGTTAAGAGAGACAGTTGTAAGTGATGTTTGTTTTGTCCTTGGAACATTTACGTCCAGCTCAGATGAGAAATCTACTTAAAGATAATGACTTCGTAAAGATAATCAATCTCTTTGCCACCCCTGAAAATCACAGTACTTAGTACAGAACAGCTTTCTGAAATGGATTAATGGTTTTCTGAAATCAGTGCCTTTGAAAATTCTCAGCTTTAGAATACCAGTGACAGCTCTCCTCAGCAGTTGGATTAACACTATTCACCAGCATAGGATCCTTCAATTGTAGGATTTACATATTTATATTAATATAAATATGCTAATTCTATAACCAGGGAAATGACTCAGGGAAGTGGTCACAGCACCAAGCCTGCCAGAGTTCCAGAAGCATTTGGGAAATGCTTTCAGGCACATGGTGTGATCCTTGGGGTGTCCTGTGCAGGGCCAGGAGTTAGACTCGATGATCCTTGGGGGTCCCTTCCAGCTCAGGATGTTCTGTGATTCTGCAGCTTAAGATGTGGTACATTTAATGATTGCTGTGTTTCTGAGTGTGTGGCTGTGACTGTGGCTGTGTTAGCACAGTGGAGAAAAATCTGTAAGGCAGAGGAGTGCTGAGGCCTCAGCACTGGTGTGCTGTGCAGGGTCTCGTGGCGACAGGGCCAGTGGGTGCAGACAGAACCTTGATGCTGTCATCTCACTGTCTGACTCACATTCCTATGACCTTATAAATCACTCTGTTCCATTTAACACTGAGTTCACCCTGTAACTTCCCTTTCAAGGTCTGCTGCCACTTTGCACGATCTCTACAGAACTGTGGTGTCTGTAAGTCTGTGGTTGAGCAGAGGTGGCACAAGCAGATGAGCAAGGGTCAGAATGAGGCCTTGTGGACAGTAGCAGGCAGTCAGTGCAGAGGACTCTGGATTTCTGAGTGAGACATGGCTCTCCTGCCTCCAGCACAGCCACACAGGACCCCTGGGGTACATGGCTGGGTCACCACCAGCAGGGATGATGCCAGGAGGGACAATCCAAATAGCATATCGTAATTGCAAAGGGTGGGGAGGGCGATTGTTCACTGACAGGTAGTTTAAATCTCTTTTTCCATAATGGAAATTTCCATTATTTTTTCCATCATGGCCTTAAGGTGGGACAGGGGAGATTCAGATTAGATATTACAAAAATACTTTTCACTGTTAGAGTGATCAGGCATTGGAACAGGTTGCCCAGGGGGGTGTTGGAGTCACCATCCCTGGAGTTGTTTCGGAGGCATCTGGATCTGGCACTGGATGATGATTTAGTGGTTTAAGGGGTGCAGTGGCAGTGCTGGGTGGACAGCTGGACTTAATGCTTCAAGATCTCTTCTGACCTTGGCGATTCTGTGATTTTGTGATAATGGAACATGGTTGTTTCCCTCCTAGGAAATATCATCAATCTTACAGGAACTGAAACGAGTTGAGAAGCAGCTCCAAGGTACAAATCTTTTTTCACTTTTCTCTTCTGTGGTTGCTTGCTTAAATTTTTGTAATAGACATGTATATGTGTATATGTATACCATGAGACAAAGTTACTGTGATTTATTAAAATGTATTCACAGTATCAGTTATGTATATTTGTATCATATAATTGCCGATACATTTGATAAACAAACATGGCTGGGCTTTTTTAAAAGTAGAAGAGTGATCATATCTTTTTAAATGGGTGATAAAAGGCTCAACTAATAATTAAGTAGTCCTGAGAATCCCAAAGGAATTATTTGTGAAACATTCTTAATAGAATATTTTTGTGGGTAAATATTAAACAGTAGGTGATAGAGAATCCTGAGATCAGGCTTTATAAAATAGGCTGTGCACATCAGTAATACCCTCATGTGTAGCACAATTCAATATAAGGAATGCACCGAGACCATAATCTGCAGGAAATCTCAAAAAACCCCACAAGTGTCTGTGTTACAATAAAATGAAAATTTAGAATTAGCTCTTGACATCTTCCCTTCACACTGCAAAATCCAATCTTTGTAACTGTGGAGCGCACAGACTACAAAATTGAAAAGTTACTTGGCTTTTCATACACAAAGTCGTATCTATGTATAAAGTGGAAAGAGGTATGTTTTTCTTTCAAGGTCTGCTATTTAATTATTTAATATTATTTAATTATTTAATATTAATGTTACATATATTCCACTTACCAAAATAAACTTAAAACTGAGTATTTTTTAAAAAAAGAAGTTGCAGTCTTATTTGTGTATTGTTTATACTTAGTTTACTATTTAATAACAATGGTAGTCAAATGGATTAGTGGTCCATGCTTATCATTATTATGTTAGTTGTAAATTTCTTATCTTTTTTATTTTTAGTATTCAGATTTAATCCTATTGCAAAACATTTTTTTAAAAAAAATATTTCAGGAGGAGTCATTAACCACCTTTAGAGACAAATTAGTGATAAATGTTAGTACATTTTTGAAAATAAAAAAGAGTTCTGTTAAATGTGACAAATATGTTAATAGTATAATTATAGTAGTATAATAGGTGCTTCAGTTTGCCCTCACTGTGTGGATAAATGATTGCTCTTTTATACAAATTTCGTTCAATCATGGAATCAACAACTGTAGCTATTTTCTGGGGGTGGAGTGGAACAAAGCATGATAAAATGGTAACATCAGGGGGAAAAACCACTTAAATTAAAATTCCATCTTTCAGTCCCTATAACCTAATCATAGATGGTTTATCATCTCTGTTTCCTGTCCACACATCAGGCAGTGTTTAGTTTGTGCAGTTTCATTTCAGCTAAAGTTTTAATTTATGTAACTGCTTTTGAATATATGTATCAGTTTACAGCTATGTTGGATACACCATTTCTTTGTCATAGGCAGCACACATAAAATCTCGTGTCTGTCATCATAAAAATAAAAGTGTAAGATAAAGATTTCCGTATTTTTATAGTAACAGAAAATCGTATTTTTTATGGCTTCTTCCCTATCCTTCTCATCTTTTCTTGATTGCTTAGCAATTAATGCTATGATTGACCCTGATGGTACCCTGGATGCTCTGAGCAACTTGGGATTCACCAGCCCCATCTTACCAGCTCAGCCGAAGGCGAAGTCCAGCCCTGTTTCCCAAGGCCCCCGGCCTCCAGCGCAGCCCAACTGCCAGCCCGAGGCTCGGGCTGCTCGTCCCGCCACCGGCCCTGTGGCAGCAGAATTGGAAAACGCTGAATCCGAGGCAGATTTCAGCATACATTTCAATAGGTTTAACCCAGACGGGGAAGAAGAAGATGCCACCCTGCGTGAGTGACATCTCAGTGTTTGATACAAAAACCTTTCATGTGGAATGTTTAGAAAATCAAGGAAAACTTACAATGTTTGTTTTTATAATTAAAAAAAAAAGGCTTGGTCAAACAGCAGTTGTTTTATTAAACCAGTTTTCTTTAATTGTGATGCTTTGATTGTCACACAAATCCTTTTCAAATCATAAAGATATGCATAGATACAGTGTAGGAAAGCAGATTGTGGCAGGTTTGCCCTTTGTGATTGTGTGCTTTGCAAAAGAATTATTATATCAGCAGTTTTCCCTTAATAGATTTATTTCTTTTTAAAAGCCATGCAAGCAGTCTAACATTTACCGAAAACCCCAAATCTCTTTGCCAAGCTGCTCTGATGAATGGACTTCCTCCTCTAAAGCTTGTACAGAACTGTTGAACAGTTACATTTGATTCTGAATTAGATGATTTATATAGGAAACATTATCTTTGACTACAATGACACATTACTGCAAAAGTAAGACAGATTTCAGAAAGCATTCATCCTCATGTACTGGAAAATCTCCAACAGTTCTGTGGTTTATGTAACCTTGTTGCTGCGTAAATTGTCTTGGGGTTTACAAATAAGTTCACATATTATGTTTGCACTAAGATTTCCTGGGAGTGGTAGGTGAACATATCGATATCATTGAACAGCAAGCAGTGTTTTGGTGTACATACAAAACTGATAATACTGTCCTTGTATTATCATTACAGTGTTTTAATCCACTTTCTGAAAAGACTATTTGGCACTTTTTGATCTTCTTCAAAAGTCTTTTTGATGTTAATGAAAGTAGAAGTGTTTCACATCTCATTTCTGTCCAAATCTTTGTTGAAACTAGGAAACAAATTTAAACTTACAGTAATGTGGGACATATTGAAGCATGTTGAGGCAAATGGGCTCTCACCAATCCAAATGCAACATAAGCTTACAGAAGAAATTACTCTTTATTTGGAACGATCATGAGATGTAAAATTTTCTTTAGGGAACTTGGAAATAGAGTTGTCATGATTTGCTTGATCGATAGATGCACTCCCAAGCAAATGGTTTTATTTGCTTCTGTATATTTTCCTGTAGTCTTGCTAGTAAAGCTGTCCCTGTCTTACATATTTAAAAGGATTCTGGACGACGACTGCTAACATGGACATTTTGCTTATATCACTGAAAAGCAAGTCTATTTAAAGTTTCCTATATAAGCCTATTTTCCTTATCAGTTGTCCCAGTAACTTAACATTTGGAAATAATAATAAAAAATTAAAGTAAATTACTTTGTATTTCCAGAACACTGTAATTTGGAGGAATGTTTTTTCTGTTAAATGTAACTAATAGACTGGAATTTTCTTATGTTTGCATCAGTCTCTATATATTAAGGTTAAAGATACAGTTTTGCAGCTTTTATGAAATGGTCTTTAATATTTCAGCAATAATCCTATATGAGATTTGTTTTTAAAAAAACCTTTCTGTACGCTTTTGAATTGTACAGGCTTTCAGAAATCAGTAAAAGTTGGACCAGTTAATAAAGATGCAAAAACTTTTTTTGTAGAGATGTAAAAACAAAACCACTAATCTGTTGTATAATGGATTTCGTATTTTCTTTAAAAAAAGTTAAAAGCAAACAGTCTTCATGTATGACTCAATATGCTCTACTCCAGCTAACTGTGGGAGCCTGAATGACACTAGATTACAGAGGCTACAGGAAAACTTTTTGGAGGTGCAGAAGGGCAAAAATAAATGGAAACTAGAGCTAGGTGTTGAAAACTGAGTGTACCAAACCATCACCATAATTCCTTCTTTTGTTTAATGCTTGGGAACATAATTTTTCTGCAGATTCAAGAGATAATTAGGAAATTACTAGGAAGGATTAAAGGTGCAGGCTCTTCATACGAGATTCTGTTTGTGTTATTTCAGGCGTTTTTACCTTTATGTTGTGTAATAAGCATTTTGCATTACTATGTTATTATTTTGTATGGACATGTTCTCCTTATTTATTTTTGTTACATTTATTATGTATGTTATTTTGTTATATGCATTTACAACTCCATTTTTAAATAAAGTGTTTCTGGAACTTTACAAGTGTGTGAATATGTAATTGAGAGCTGGGAAGTTCACATAATCTTCCTGCAGACTAGCTCACCTTTACTGAAATAGGAAATTACATTTTTTCATGAATGTCTTCTCTCCAGAAAGAGTTCTGTTATTGCTGCCACTGCATCATTTATTCTGTGCTGACAGTATTGGCTCGTTTTCCCGTACTCAGGTTGTTTTCCACACTTCAGTTGATTTTGTGTGCAAAGCTAGAGGCAAAAATAATCCAGTATGCCAGTCACCAAACAGTGGCTGTTTCCCTTTGTAGAATGAAAGTGAGTTTTAATGCACCTGCCAGCTACAACAGTAGATGGTTATCAGACTGCTTTCCCTCTGCTTCGTATATTGGAAAACTTTATTGAACATTCTAATTTGGCTCCAGACTGGTGCCTTTTTTTCTTCTGTCCCGGGTTTGACTCTGTGCATTCTTTTCCTGCAAGACACTAAATTTCTTAGCTGGCTTCGTGCAGGAACAAAACCTTGAATTTGGTAAAAGCTCCAAGAATTTCTTCCCAGGTTAAGCATTTCGGTGTTGCTGAGCTTTGCTGTGGCTTAACATCAGCTGCTCTGATCTTGCTTCTGTGTATTTTTCCTTTATATCCCAGCTTGATGGCATTAAGACAGCTGTAATGGCACACAGTATCACTCAACAGCACTCAGCTCTGGAGGAGATTTTTACTGCTCTTCAGAGATGCCAGTTTAGTGTAGTCAAAACTGTGAGAAAGTTACAAGGGCTTTCCATTTGTGCAGGACTTTTTCATATTCCCCAGCTTCACGCTCTGCTATGATTTCCTCACTGGTTGCCAGTATCCCTCTGTCTTTGCAGAGGATAGGGGAATGCACTTCTGGGCCTGTATTCTCATGCACAGACTCCCTGATGTTTAAGCAGAAGTGTAACTCTTCCCATGTGGTATTTTTATATGACCAGTCTACTTGGAGCCAAGGTTATGCAGGGTTGTTTTTCAGAAGTCCTTAGGAAATCCAGGCAGATGGCATCAGTCCTGTGCTCCCTTTAGACACCAGCAAGTGGTGCTGACGCGCCGGGACATAGAGAAAGCGGAGTTCAAGCCTTTTCTGATCAGCACTGGTGGCTCCTCCCTTGGCTACATGCACTGCTCGAATTCTACACCCAGCAGCTACTTGTAATGACACTCACATGTAGCTGTAGGGTACAGAAATGGAGCTAAGGGCATAACTTGTGTGCCTGACCTGATAACAGCAAGGTGGTGTTTCACCACAGCATGTACATTATACCAAAGCAACTGGTACTGCAGTCTCAGAAGAGAACGCTGCCCCATACCAAAAACTGACTTCCAGTCAATGCCTGTTGGAAGGCCTTTGTAATTTGAACTGGAAAGATTTTAAGCATAGGAAAGATCTACAATTACTGCTTTGGCATGCAGCTAGGAAAAGAAAGATTGTTCCTTCATGTGGGAATGCATGAAGCAGTCAGTGACAAGGTGTGTACAGTAAAAGGAGGCCACTCGCTGCCTACCAAGGAGTTTTTATACTGCCAAGTCTTTTGTATCTGAAGAAACTTACAAGGAAGAAACTTAGCCACTCACCACACAAGTTTCTTAGCTTAATCTTGGTGAATAGCCAGAGTTTTTAAAGTGTAAGGATGTCACCTTTGACAGCATTACAGTCCTGATAGTTAAGCCACAATTGCCAAATATTAAATCCATCCAACAACGTCTGTCTTGGCAGTATTGTCCAAGGACAGCTGCCTAATGCTGAAGAGCATTTCCAGCTGCCCTAGCTCAGTAATCTTGTAAAAAAAAATTTTGTTTTCAACTTGGTAAACCTTAGCCAGTGCTGTTCCTGCCAGTGACAGCCAACGGAGCGCTGGTTGGCGAGCAAAGCATTTCCTTTTCAGATTCTTTTCTCACTAGTCATTTATTTGGGGAGGAAAAGATGCATTTAGCAAACAAGTGGGATAATGCATCCCTGGAAATACTTTAAAGCAGGTTAAGAGAACTGGAAGCCTGCTGTCAAAGATCTTTACCTGTTCCAATGAGACCAGAGTTAACAGTGAGAAACTAAACCCAGTGCTCGCTTTGTCTTGCTGACAGCTTCATGGGCAGTTACTATTTTTTGAAATAGTTCTTACCTCATGTCTGAGGAGAGTTCTTAAAATGAGAGGGTGTTACAAAATGCCCTCTCTGGGGAGGCTGTATTAAAACAGGTGTTTGTAGTTATTGAATACCCTTATGGCAATATAGGGCAACATTTTCAAGTAATTCTTGCCAAAATTATTCAAAAACTAAAGCCTTAAGGGTGGAGTGAGGGGTTATAGAGATTTGTTCATTTCAGGGGTAGCCCCTACACTTCCACTTATCAATTAACATGTCCTTGCTAAGGTCGCTGCTCTTGTCTATCAATTCCTTAGGGCTATTTTTAGACCTATTTCAAAAAATGAATACATGTATTTATAAGGCTTTCTGCCACTATGGAACAACTAAAAATATCAGGAATCTAAAGATCTTTACATTAAAATACATTTTTAAGTATTTTGTAAATATTTTTTGTAAAAAAAATAACAGCTTAGAAGTAGAATTAATTATCTTTCAACCAAACTGTGATCTTAAGAGAAAATGTTATTATTTAATTATGTTTTAAACAAAAATGGGCAACATGAGATTTCTAAGTTCTGTATGGACACATGGACCTGTATGAAGCCAAGCACAAAGAACAAACATTATATATAAACTTACAAAAAGTTACCTGGTGACTTCACATTTCATTTTCAGCATCACTTCTGGGGTAATGTGATTTTTAAGTTAAGATAAATTCATTGAGGAAAGAATACAGACATGGATGTGAGATGTGGTTCGGGTTATCCATGACTGATTTTGTTGAGCAATGAGGGAAATGCAGATAATTCAGGAGGTTTTAAAAGTATTTAGAAATTAAATACCTTAATAAAGTTATTGAAGAAAATGTCATAAATGGTATTTCTCAGTATAGCAACTGAGTCATAAATGAGCAGGCAGAATACCATATTCTCAGCAGACGTTATTGGGTTAGGAGACTCAATAAAGTGCAAAAAGTTAAGCAAACTTCTTAAAGAAACTTCTGAAAGAAATCACATGACAGATGAACAGAAGTCAAAGGGAGTGGGGAGGGAACACGGTGTCCCCAGCCAGGGCAGTCAGCGTGACTGAACCATGCAGTTGATTCAAGACAACTTAAGCGCAGAGGAGAGCTGGAAGATGCAAGAGGCAAATAATAATTTACCTGCAAGAATGGTACTTTCAGAGCTGGTAAGAAGCTGTGTAGGAAAACACTTTTCCTGCTCCAAGGCGTGCCTCAGGTGCAAGAGAGACTACAGCCACCCTGCTCCTTGGCCGGGGATGGCAGCTGGAAGTACGTGGGAGTTACTGCATGCATTAGTAATCACGTGATTTTTCACTCTGCAGAATAGCTGGAGTTTCTCAAATAAACTGACTGAAACAATAGACAGCGCTTTCCATGCAATGGAATAAAACCCTCCAAACAAATTCATTTCCCCCAGTGCAGTTTGTTTTATGTTTTCCTGAAATATGTTTTGGACTTCACAGACAAAATTAGGTAACCAACTAAAGATGCAGATGTATAATATTGTAATCTCATTACCTGTATGCTTGGGAACTTGAATGCTAACAAAAATTTGCTGCACAATCATGTTCATTCTTTCTTTGTTTCCAAACATGCAAGGAATGTACACAAACCAGGCCCCTCACGTCATTGCTGCTGTCAGTATGATGGGCATCTGAGAAGATGGTCATTTACAAAAATCCACTTTTTAAAATGCAACTTATGCAGTATTCTTAACACCTAAGAAGTTGCTTTCTTCCCATCACAAGTCTGAGGTAAAAGTGTTGCTTTAGTAATTTCTTGAGTTGATTTCCTAAGTGTACAAACTCCTCAAATATAGATCCTCTTCGACACCTTTGCAGGTTTAAAAATGCTGGGTTATATTGAAAATCTCATCTGAGGCTTCACTGAAGTTATTACTCCGAGGGCAGCAGAAGTTCAAATACAAAATTGGAAACCCAGCTTAGTGCCTTATCTCAGCCCTAATGTGATGGGGCCCCAGGCATACAGACCTTCAGAGCCACGTTTCAGGCTGCCTGAGCAGAGTTTGCTCTTTGGTGCAAGCAGCATTTGTTGCTTGCAGTTTTGAGAATGTGTTTGTAGGCTTCCAAGCCGTTTGAGTATCTATATTCCTAACTTTGGCCAATTTAAGTGTTTTATCACAGAATCATAGAATAACAGAATGGCTTGGGTTGGAAGGGACCTTAAAGATCTTCTCATTCCAATGGGCAAGGAATCTGCTACCAGACCAGGTTGCTCAAAGCCCCATCCAACCTGACCTTGAACTCTTCCAGGGGTGGGGCATTCACAATTTCTCTGTGCAACTTGTTCCAGTACATCAACACCCTCACAGTAAAGATGTTTTTCCTAACGTTTAATCTAAACCTAATCTCTTGAGTTTGAAGCCACTTCCCCTTGTCCTATCACTATATGTCCTTGTAAAAAGTCTCTCTCCATCTTTCTTGCAGGCTCACTTTAGGTACTGAAAGGCTGCAATTAGGTTACCCTGAAGCCTACTCTTCTCCAGGCTGAACAATCCCAATTCTATTAGCCTTTTCTTGTAGGGGAGTAAAAAACATTTTCAAAGCTAAAAGTGACATGAACAAAGAAATCCATCATTTCCCTTTTAATGATGGAGTGATGTGCTTCAGAAAGTATGTGGCTTTTATGTCAATAACTCAATTGAATTACGCATTTGTCCCTTAATGCTCCAGCAGTGAATTACAAGTTCAGCAGAACTGGTCTCCAAGGAGTCAATGGGAAGGTCCATGCAGCTGAAGTTTTGTACTTGCTTATCTGAGTGCAAACCCAGATCACTACATTTTGGTTTTCACTTCCATGCAGTTATGTAAAATTCAGAAAAGCTGCCCCCCAGCACAAGTATTTTAAAATGAGTTGGTTATAAGCTTCAGCCTGACATTGCAAAAGCAATGATTTTAAAAGTAGTGGGGCAAAATTAATCCTGACTGACTTCAATGAGTTCTTGTAATTGATATTTAAATTCCTCCAGGTGAGGAAACATGCTGGAACTTGTCTTACTGCTTAAAATGCGATGAGTCAAAAAATGGCAGGCATAGGATAGTAGGAAAAAATCCATGGAATAATAGGTATGATTAAAAAGCGTATCTGAAGGGAATTTCTAATTAAGGATTTTCTCCAGGGAGACACAGAGAAAAGCTTGGTGCTAAATGAGTTTTGGAGAATCACTGCAGATCCATGAACTGGTCTTAGCACTTTCTGGAGCCTCCCAGATGGCAGTGCTGAGGACTAGCACAGATAATTTTACAAACATCAATACTGCTTGCAGCCTCTCACTGCAGTATTGAAGCCAAAGAAACAGTTACAAGATTCTACCTTCCAGTGGAGCTTTTCTTCTGGAATCTTTCAAGCACTTCACGAACATTCATCCTGTTATGAAATATCTATGAGAAAATATTTCATCCTGGTGTCACAGATGGGAAAAGGGACTCAGAAAAACCTCATTTCCTCTCTAGAAACTGCTGAGACAAGGCTCTGCCATCACCGAAATCTCAGTAAGTAACAACACACAGCCTGGTGGTACTAATAATGCACCACTTGGTCTGACAGTGCCCATTTTTTCATATCAAAGTTATACCCAACTCCTGAGTGACTGCAACAGAGCCAGAGATCTGTGTCTTTCCAGCCAGGTCAGTTTTGCTCACTTCTTCTCTCTCCCCAGTGCACCTTGCTGGCGTTTTTGGAGCTGCTGAGATGTGGGTACCTATCCCAGCGAGCCCATTAGCTGGTCTTGGCAGCTTCCCCAGCAGTCAGTTGCAGCAGGAGGCTAACTTGGCGTTTTGGGATAGTCTCTTCTTTCTGTTAACCATGGAGTTGTCACACACGTCATCCTCAGGGCTGTGCATTTTTCAGAATTTCCACGTCTACTGAAAATTCCTTTTTCAGGTTTATCCCTGTTTCTTTACAACACTGGGTGCAGTCATATGTATCAGTTTTATTTGAATTAACATGGTCTGCCTGTGTTTGAAGTGCTCTCATTCTCCATGCAAATTATCTTGGTTTATGTGCATATATTTAAAAGTGACCAATTTTTTAGATCTCAAGATTTAATGGACTAACAGAGATCATATCAACAGGCATGTTCAGCCACTGGTACTTCGGGCCTTGGATTTGCTGCTGCTTTTGCAGCACTGCAGAAGCACTGATGTAGCCATTTACTTTAGTTTTCTAATGTATGGATTCCATTTCTACATGTTTGCAGAAGCCCAGTGTGAAAGGCATTTCTCAAGTGGTTTTTGTTCAGTTGTCCAAAAAGTATCAGCAGTATTTGAGAGATACAACAAAGGAGTTTCCCTGAAGGACACAGCTGCAGACCCCGGGTGTTTCCAAAAGGTTCTATAGAAACATTCTGGTCTAGAGCCTCAGTCTCTGGTTGTGCATGTTTTCTTCATGTATGTCCTATCAACATATCAGAAAAAAGGAAGAATATGGTGATGGGCCTTGACAAGCACATGGATACATCTGGAAGAATGAGAGACAGATAAAGTAGAAAATACCACCACTCCATGGATCCCACTGATCCACTTCTTGTGGTCTTTCTGCCGTGAGGGTCCCACAAAACCTAAGAGTTCAGTGGGTTAATATACACTGGGGCCAGGTGGGAATGCCCAGCTACCT